>ML782728.1:287787-300423 GCA_009831015.1 Picea engelmannii
TCATCAATATGTACCAACATCATCAACTATACACCTCATGTATGTGCCAACTCATCAACTGCTTGTCTCAACCATGACTAGTTTTGGATTAGTCAACAACCCCAACTTGAAATAATCATAACTTTGTACCTGTGATGAATAAATATCTGACACTAATACATAATGTTATTCAGTGTGTTTTATGCAATTCCTCCAGGTGGCACTACTTGGAACCTCTCAGAAAAGGTGTTATAACAAAAATGGCATACCTTGCTAAATTCTGACTTATTCTAGAGAGCGACCTTGTAGAGCATGGCCTACACAAAATGTTCCTTGAATTGATATGAAACAATTACACAACATACTACAGCTTGTACCCTAACCAAAAAAAAATTTCTCACTGAATTTGGATCTGTTATGAATAAGTTATGATGTTTTTACCCTAAAAACTTGTTTTTGACTATTTTCAGGACTAGCAACAAACCCTATTTTCCACGGAGTGTAACTCCCAAAATACAACAACCCACAAGATAAAGTTTTTACCACAGATACTTGGGTATGTTTTCTCAATGGAATATCAATTTCACATACTGAATAATTATATAAAAAAAATTATAGCGAAAATGGTGAGATGACCTGTAAATAACATACCTTAGAAAGCACCATCAAAAGAATCTATCCTTCCTTGCATTTCAGCCTTATTTTCTTCACCTTTCCTCAGAATTTAGGCTTATATATCCTTGGTTACCTCAGACACATATATATATTCAATATGCTCAAGTGTGATTAAAATGAGAGAGCATTTCCTCTTATTTATACTCTCCAAGTAGCTTCCTTAAAAACATCTTCTAGGTCACTTGGCCCCACTTTCCTTATTTTAGGGTTAACCCACTTCTAATTTCTCCATTAAATTTATTATTTAAATAATTTATTTTGTATTCACTTTGAATTATAGTACACTCATCACTTCACTTTATTATTTACCTTTTAAAATCCCTTAAACCAGTTTGACTACTTTGGCCTTTTGGGGCTTCTAGATGACATATGAGGGTCCTCCAACATCGTAAGGCCATAACTCTCAAACCGTGAGGAGCCACCAGAAATGGAATGGCATGCACTATTCATATAGAATAGTATTGTCTAAAAATATATCATAACTCATACTATTACCCATCAAACAAACTTGGGTCCATTACCCAAACCTGGGGTCTCCAAGTTCTCATGGCCATAACTCTCTAACCGTGAGGAGTTATGTGACGTTCTACATACCACCGAAAATGGCATGACAAGCACTATTCATATAGGATAGTTTCACCAACAATTTTTGTGATCTTCATCTCGTTATTCCACATACAAGCATGGGTCCTCCAACCATTCTTCTATGATAACTCAATCCGCAAAGCGTCTTCCCATGAGGGATTTCACCATAAGGGGACCACTTTGGAGTTCATCCATTTGTGCATCTTATCAATCATGATAAGACAATAATGAGAGAATGGGTCCTCCAACCATTCTTCTAGGATAACTCAATCCGCAAAGTGTCTTCCTGTGAGGGCTTTCACCATAAGGGGACCAGTTTGGAGTTCATCCATTTGTGCACCTTATCAATCATGATAAGACAATAATGAGTCATCTATACATTTTTCCAACAATGCATCATATACCAATGAAACCACATCGATCCATATTCATGATGTATCAATGACAGTTCATTGATCCATCTTCATCATATCAATGACAACTCATTGATCCATCTTCATCTATGCATTCTCATCAAGGAAAATACATATTATATTACATCAATCAACAATCAATCAATCCTTTGAAATCAATAAATCACTTGACATCAATCTATGACATCAATCAATCAAACCATTGGCATTAATGAAAACATGATCCAACAAATACTACCCTATCGGAAGTTATGACAGCTTGTATACCAAATGGACCACACTGCGGTAAGAAAGAGACCAAGCAGTGCCAAATTTCACAAATATCTTCCATACCTTGCGCACCAAGTTGGGTATCAAAGATTCGGAGTGACATCTGGTGCTCAAGTATCGTGGTTCTCTACATATATGCATCCAAACCGAAATTAAATTTCTGGACATCTCATCCTTGGGTGTGGCCTACCAATATGTCATCAAAATTGAGCAGAAGCTCAAACAAAAGACACGGCAAGTTGGGCCTGGGAACCCCTCACAAAAAAATCCAGGAAAGGGAGGCCCCAACCCACAAAACAAAGGAAAGAGAAAATATGGACAATATCAGGACAACCATTCCAAGTCGTAAGAAAAGAAGGACACCGGAAAGACAAAGAAAGATACCAGGAAGTGGTGCAACTTCCATAAGATCCCTTGGCATAACATTGTTGACTACCAATCAAAGAAGTCATTGGTGGCTAAAGTGAAAGCCTCTAAATCCGCTGAGGGTTCTGACTCTGAGCCAGAACCAGAAAGGGGAAGACGGATCATTGACGCAGAACCCAATGCCACAGTTTCTACCACCAAGCTCTAGCATGGTGAACCAGATGAGCCAAAAGAAGGAGAGTGCCTCTTCCATTCACAGATGTGGGTAAAAGGAACCCTGCTACACTTCATTGTTGATAGTGGTAGCCAGAAGAACCTCATCTCAGTAGAGGTCATCAAGCGACTAGCCCTTTTGACAACACCACACCCACAACCCTATACCACTGGATGGCTCCGCCAAGGAAGCGATCTTCATGTCAGCCAACAGTGTCGACTATCGTAGGACATCAATCCCTTTAAAGACGAGGTATTGTGTGATGTTGCACCTCTCTAAGTTTGTGATGTTCTTTTGGGAAAACCTTATTTATGGAAGCTTCATGATGTGTATGAGTCTAGGCCTCGTAGTGTTATTATTACTTTGAACAGGAAATTGTACAGGATACCCGAGGCAAACCCACCTAGTGATATTTTCTTGATCTCTTCTAAGAAATGCAAGAAGGTCATCTCTCAGATGGGGAAGTTTCTCTTCTTCATGATTCGCTCTCAGAATAAGAGAAAGATCACAGCCACATCTAGGGTCTATGCGTCCGACCTCTCCACACAGAAGAAGCAAGTAGATAAGGTCGTGGAAGAATACTCGGATATCTTCTCCTCACCTACCGGGGTACCTCTGCACTACCAGGTCAAGCACCCCATCGATCTGACCCTCGACGCACCGCTACCCAATGGGATAGTCTATAGCCATTCTCTATTAGATAATGAGGAGATCAAGTGATAGATCTAAGAACTTCTCCACAAGGAGCACATCCATCCCATCTCATCACCTTCATGCGGGAGCCCAATCGTGCTGGTATAGAAGAAAGATGGAACCTGGCGACTTTGTATTGATTACCGGTCTCTAAATAAAATCACAGTCAGAAACCGGTACCTGATTCCCTGAATCGATGACCTCTTTGATCAACTCACAAGGGCCAAATACTTCAGTAAGATTGATCTGAATTATGGCTACCACCAGGTCCCGATAGAACAAACAAATGTATGGAAGACCACCTTCAAGTCAAAGGAAGGCCTTTTTGAATGGTTGGTCATGCGCTTTGGTTTGACAAATGCATCAACCACTTTTATGAGGTTGATGGGTGATATCCTGCGATCATTCATGAATACTTTTGTAGTGGTGTATCTGGATGACATTCCCATTTACAGCAATACTTGGGCCGAACACTTGCAGTGTATTCAGTAGGTTCTGTAGACCCTACGACAGCTCAAGTTATACGCCAACTTGGAAAAATGCTCCTTTGGCATGGACAGGGTACATTACCTAGGATACATCATTGATCAGCATGGTGTACATGTGGATCCATCCAAGATCCAAGTCATTCGTGACTGGCCAACCCCAACCACACTCACTGAGCTTTGGAGCTTATTGGGCCTTGCCAATTTCTACCGCAGGTTCGTGTTGGGATTCTCTCATATTACATGGGCCCTCAGCCAAATAACCAGGGGTGGTGGTAAGGATAAATTTGCGTGGGGTTGGTCCCAACAATAAGCGTTTGATGATTTGAAGCAACTCTTGTGCTCATCCCCAGTACTTTCACTCCCATACCTACAACATCCCTTTGAGATAG
Organism: Picea engelmannii; assembly: GCA_009831015.1. Classification (NCBI taxonomy): domain Eukaryota; kingdom Viridiplantae; phylum Streptophyta; class Pinopsida; order Pinales; family Pinaceae; genus Picea; species Picea engelmannii. Next base: position 291,860 of record ML782728.1, read on the forward strand.
AGACAGATGCTTCAAACTATGTTGTGGGAATTATTCTCACTCAGCACAACCACCCCATGGCCTATCATAGTGAGACACTATCATATTTTTTCCGTAAATACCCTAATTACAACAAAGAAATGTACTCCATTGTGCAAGCCTTCCGCCAATGGAGACACTACATTATTGGGAAGAAGACAATCATCCACACTGATCATAAGCCACTGCAGTTTATGCAGAGACAAGGAAAATGGAAGAATGACCTCCATCAAAAGTGGTCCACATACTTGCAGCAATTCCACCTCAACATCAAGTATAAAACAGGAAGCACCAATCACGTCGTTGATTGCCTCAACAAACTTCCAGTTGCGACACTCACCACGGTGCTAGACTCTTGCGGACATGAGACCTTTGGATGGCCCCAACTCTATGAGACAAACCTAGACTTCGCCACCACCTACCAAATGTTGGGGGAAACCACAGTTGTCGATAATTTCCATCTTTAGGATGGGTTGCTATGTCGTCTAGGCCATATATGTGTTCCATCAAGCGAGCGAGTGAAACTGATCTAGGAAGCCCACTACAGTCGGGTGGAAGGACACTTCAACATTGAAACGATAGTGGCGATGCTACAAAAACATTTCTATTAGTTGAAACTTCGATAGGAGGTCAGCAAGTATATCAGGTCCTGCACTGCGTGCGCGATTGCCAAACTGACCACTAAGAAATAGGGTCTGTACACCCCTCTTCCTACTCCTGACAAGCCATGGGAATCCATCTTAATGGAATACATGTCAGGCCTCCCATCCACCAAGCGAGGAAACGACTGTGTTTTTGTGGTTGTTGATCACTTTTCTAAGATGGGGATTTTGGTTGTCTGCAAGAAGAACATCACAGTAGAGGCCACTGCCAAGCTCTTCTTTGAAAGAGTCTGAGTACATTTTGGAATCCCAAAAACCATTGTCTCATATCGGGACATTCGATTTCTCAGCACATTCTGGTCAAGCCTCTGGTCACTGTTGGACACCAAGCCCACCAAATCCACGGCCTTCCACCCTTAAACAGATGGCCAAATTGAGGTCGTAAAATGAATGATTGTGCATATCCTTCACATGTATAATTCACATCACCCTTGCACATGGGATGAGATCCTTCCCTATTTCCATCATAGCTGCAACCGAGCCCTACATTGCTCAATCGACCACAACCCCTTTCAGGTGGGGTTGGGATTCCAACCATTGGGTCCCATAGATGTTTAACTTCCCCTTGCAGTCACCTCGACCGACTCATCTCCTGATCCAACTGAAGCTAAAAAATCCACCTGATTCATTGAACAGATCTAGCACATCCGCCAATAGTTTCAGGATATCCTACAAAAATCCAATGACAAGTACAAACAACGCCATGATCAACATCAGGTGCCACATAAGTTTTAGGTGGGAGACAAATTTTGGTTGCACTTGCAGAAAGAACATCTTACAGGACCCCATAGGAATTTTTTCCCACTCCATTATGGGTCGTACACCATCACCAAGGCCGTGTGGGATAATTCTTTTTAGCTCAACATTCCTCCTTTCCTTGGATTGCACCCAGTGTTCAACGTGGATCTCCTTCACCCTTATTTCCCACCATTATTGGACACCTCAGAAGTAGGAGAACAACAGACACCAACAGAGCTCAAACCCAACTGCATACAAAAGGAATCTAATGATCATATTGTGGACACACATATCAAGGGCACTCGATAACAAAGGATTCATCTTTATTGAGTCGTCAAAGTAGGGCAACTCCTGCACCAAGGCAAGTGGCTCACCCAGGGCCAAATTCAGTAGAAATTTTCTCATCCGATGGGGGACCTCAAAGAAATGGAGACCATTTCTTCCTAAGGATGGAGGATTGATCCAGGTGGATATCGGTGGCCACCCACCTTTTCCAATTGGCTCAAAACAGTTTTCTGGCAATTTTGGCAATTTACTATTTTTAGCAGTTTTAACTTCCGGGGCCATTTTGAGGGCCTAAATGAATGTTTTTCTAGATAGAGCTTCTCAATGATAGACAAAGGCATGATTGAGCCCCCAAAATGAATCTCCTCGATGATACCTTTCCAAATGGATATCATATGCCTAAAACGGAGATCGTATGCAAAAGTTACGACCCTGAGAATTTAATGTACTAACTTACCCAAACGGGGCCCACATGACTTTTGGTGTTTCATCTCCTAGGGTTAGGTTTTTGGATGTATAGGGTTTTTGGAATTCTTGTTTATTGTAAAAAATCCTTGAGAGCCTCATTGTAATCATCTTCTTATGAATGAGCGCAGCCGTCACATCTCTTCTCAGAGATAAGCCGTCACCATTCCAACAACCTTGTTTCTGTTGCATTTTACAGTTTCAACTTATTTCCTTATTGAATAGAAAAGCAGTTTTACTGTATCTCTATTATTTTATGTTAAGTACCTATTAATAATATGTATTCATTTCGTTCCGCTCATAAAATATGGATCATAATAAGAGACATTTCTTTCAAAGAGAATCTAGTACAAACATGTATGAACCTAATTGAAAAATCATTTTGAACCTAATTGAATGATTTTTCAATTAGGTTCATACATGTTTGTACTAGATTCCCTTTGAAAGAAATGTCTCTTATTATGATTCGTATTTTATGAGCAGAACGAAATGAATACAGATTATTAATAGGTACTTAACATAAAATAATAGAGATACAGTAAAAAAGGTTTTCTATTCAACTTATTTCCTTATTGAATATAAAACCAGTTTTATTGTATATCTATTATTTTATGTTAAGTACCTATTAATAATATGTATTCATTTCGTTCCGCTCATAAAATACGGATCATAATAAAAGAAATTTCTTTCAAAGGGAATCTAGTACAAACATGTATGAACCTAATTGAAAAATCATTGAATGATTCATCATTTTCTTTCCTTAAGCAACTTAATTCTTCACTTAATTTATCATAGTCGTAATTGTTAAAATCTGATAAAAACTCAATTACAAACTCAGACAAAGAATGAATCGAATTAGCCGGAAAAGATTCAAACCAATATTTAACCGAATTGGGAAGTTGAGAGCAAACAATCTGCATATAACATTAGGATTAATGATATTATGTTTTAAACATTTATAAAAAAAAATAGAAATACGGTCTACTGTAGATCTGTTCCCTTCACCATCAAAGGTGAGTTCTGAAAAGAGATCAGTTGTCTTGTTGGGAATAACTGGTAATGAGACATTGAAAGCATGTTCCAACACAGTGATTTGGGTAGAAGCCATGAAAAATTAAGAAATTGAAGAAATTGACTCGAAATAGTTAGCTTGTCATCTAACCTGCCTTCTAGTGCATTATAAGATGACACAGAAGAATAATTTATAAATCTGGAATTATGAAAGGATGAGGGGTGAAAAATTTAATCATTAAATTTACCTCAGCCCTCCTTCTAGCGCCATTTGTTGACGGGCGTTTATGACACACCATCAACAGGAAGGGAATAGTCTGGTCCAAGGTTGTCTAAATAACCCAATCCATTTCGAATAACTACCCATGACGAGTTTAACGGATTCGTTAGACGATAAAGGGATGTAATCTAAACTACGAAAAAAAAATAACTAAATATGCATTAATGAAGAACTATTATATACATTCACTATTCTCAGTTTTATATACAACATATACAAATAAATAGGTGAAAGATTTACGCGAAACCTTGTAAACTAAGGTTGTACAAGAGAATCGAATCTTAGGAAAAATTAAATAGATCTAGAACATACTATTAATCTAATTTTAATATTGAAACTAAAAAATGAAAATAAATGAATGTAAATAATAATGTTTTAACTTAAATAGACAAACTATTTAAGCTTAAATGTTAATTTACATTCACAAAATATAAATCAAAACAAAAAGAAAATCATTAACCTATAATTGGACAGTATTTAAAGAGAACTTTTGGTTGTGCCTTCCTGTATAACGTTGCTCCAACAACATGTCTATTAAGAGAAATCTATAGCAGAAGGTTGCATAATTCTAATATTGTGATAGTGTCAGGATAAAAATCACTTTGATTGACAATTTAAATCTTATTTAAAATGCAGAAAGAACAACAATCAAATCATGATCCTTAGTGAAGATATAATAGATTAATCGATAATAAGAAAAATCTCAATTGAACAATTATATCTTTACAAATATGAATTAGATGAATAAACTCAATATAATACAAGATTTGTATAAAAAATAATATAATCACCAAGATCAAGATAATTGGGATAATAGACTGTTAAATATTGACAAAATTAATACATAAATGATAGTGATTAACCATGTATTGATTAAAAAGAATAAATCTAATTTAAATTAATGCATAATCAATTACTGAAAGAATATGAAGATATTATAATGAAAACAAAACCATTTTACTCACAGGGGAAAAGCCATTAAGCAATCTGGAATTTCATATTCTTCTTCGAAAATACTGGTCCAGTCTCCCAAAAATTCCAACCATCTGTTACTCCTTTTGAAAAGAAAAAGTTTACAAAATAAATAATATACATAAAATAAAGGACAAAAATTATCCTTTGAATTTCTTGCTTCTCTTTGGCTCTAAACTTTCTCATATATTTATGCAATGAATGAATAGTTTGGGCGTCACTAATAATTTCCGCCACCTGAACCTTGCCTCGTAAAGAAACAAAAATATATCTCACATTGCGCATTTGTTTGGGAAAAATCTCGTGAGTAAGCTAAATGGGTCTATTCTACAGATGGGTGTTTAACCGTTTCTTTAGATTCCACATGGTTTGGTTGCAATCAGTCCCACAAAATTGTATGTTTGTACTTGAACACATTTCGAAATCTTATCTGTTGTTGATCACAAATTATTTACAACAATCCAATATTATGTTTGGATCAATTATATTGAACGTATTTAGATAATAAAATCAAGCCATGATCAGATCCGTACCAAATATCTGATAATAAAAACCTGTGAAACAAAAATAAACCAATTTAATAAAAAAATTGTGAATAAAACAAAATCTAGAACAATAAAATTAAAATGAATTTAAACTAAAAACTAACTATAGGTTGTAAACAAATATTGTTTATATTTCCCTTCCAAATATGATCTTAAAATTCTAGAAGCTTCAAGTTGATGGAGAGGAAAAAAATATTAATTTTGGTTTTTCATAAAATCAAACAAATGATAGATACAAAAAATTATTTATTTTTATTTTTATTTTTATTTTAAAATGAGATGCAAAATGGAAAAAAAAAAATTAATTAAACCCACCAAATGATTTTGTAAAAATGAGAAACTAACCAAGATATTATTTGATGAAGTATTGAACCCATTATTCAAAATAGTCAAACTTGTTAATGAGCAAAAGATGGAAACATAATCATAATTTAAACCAAAGTAAATAGTTGATAAAAATTAACGTTTTTGTTTAAGGTGAGATTTCTATGCTCGTTTCTAAATTTTGACATATACTCTTGTAATGAATGTCTCATACTATGGTGAATTTATTAAGTTTGTCTCAAAGCAAGCCAAGTTCTGGAACTATTTGAAAAGGTTGATTATGTAGCTCATTGTAATTGTCAAGATTCTAATGGGAGCCCTTTGAATTTTGTAAAAATTTAGGGGGAGTTGTTGGGGCCCAACACATTGCTATCAATAATCAAAGTGTTCATTCTGCTGTATTATGTTATTATTCTGGTATTGTTTTGGTATTATTCTAGTTATATCCTTGTTTCTCTGCTATTTCTAGCTAAAATATTTATCTTCTGCATACTATTTTATATTTGGAATACTACATATGGGCTACATGTGTTGCTTGTTAGACAAGTGGAAAAAATAATATTTGAGTTGGTATGAGCACGAGATTCGGGGGATAAGTTCTCAGTCGACAAGGCTAGCCCATTGACCAAGGAGAATATGACCAGGATCATGGATCAGGGCTACCACTTTAGCACGAAGCCACATGGCACCCACATACGACCTGCACCGCAGAGGAATGGGGGCGCAACATGATTGGAGGTCTAGAACTCAGCCATATGGTACTGTCACATGACCAGGAGCCCAGAGAATAGGGTGTGTGCACATTTTTGACTAATTTTGGGTTTTTAACCATATAGTTTGGATTTTAATGTAGATTTAGCTTGATTTTTGGAGGATTTTGCCCATTGTTTAGGATCTAGAGCCCTTTTTAAGGCCAGATCTTGGGGGAAAGTTGGGAGGAGAACCCCAACTCAGATTCTATAAAAACGAGAGGTTATTGACAGCCTTAGGGCATCCAGAATCGGATAAATGATAAGGAATTGTGAAGTCCAAGCCATTTTTATGCAGGGAATCCATTGAGGAAGCAAACTTTGGAGGCCATTTCTGAGAGCTACACTCAACCTTTTTCAGTGTCGTCAATTTTTTTGGATTCTTGAGGTCAAGAAGAACAAATCCAGACCATTTTTTAATCCATTTGAGATACTTTTGATGTAATTTTTCATCATTGAATATTAATAAAAAATCCTCTCCCACTGAGACAGAGGCCCAGAGACGTAGGAAACCTTGTGTCAAACTTCGTTAACAAGATTGGCATTATGGTTTGTTGATGTTAATGCTTACGTTCTGTTATGTATTCTTTATGATGGCTGCAATATTATTTCATTAAAACTTCTTATTCTTCTCCTTACTTCCTAAATGGTAAATAAACTCATGCATAAAATTAACCATAGTCTTTAAAAGATCATTTTCGGATCAAGTGGTATCAGAACAGGTTGACTATTGGTTTTTTGATTTTGCATGATTACCAGAGAAAATATAATTCATGGTGAAGGTGATATTGTATAAGGGGATCTTGAGATTGGATCAATAAAGAGGAAATTCCAAAGTGAGAGGATGGCATCGGAAGAAGGACTTTCTCAAAACGAAAGAGATTTTCAAAGAACTTTTTTTTCCATGTCAGAGATGGTAAAAGTGTTGTATGATTATTACTTGGAACGGAAGAGGCCTTTTCAAGGGGAATCCTCAAAGAAAGACAAAAGTGAAGAAGGAGACGACCCGCCTAAACCTCCTCCTTCACCTCCTTCATCTCCATCTTCTTCTTCAAGTACAAGTACAAGTTCAAATTCTACTTCTTCAAGAAAACATTCCCATAAACATAATCCTGATATGTCATTACTTAAACTTGATGTAAAATTTGTTTTTCTTATGTATGATGGTGAAGTTAATGATAAGAAACATGATAAATGGGTTATACATATGGAGTTATATTGTAATGTGTAGCAAATCAAAGATGAGGAAACCAAAATCAGATTGGCATCACTTCGTCTTGAAGGCACAACTCTCATCTAGTGGCAAAGTAAAATGCAACATGGAACGCAACAAGTTGGTAAGATTTTTCCATCGTGGTATGATTTTATTTCCGTACTTAGAAAACATTTCTATCCTTTGGGATATAAGGAAAATGAATTAATTGAATGGAAAATTATTAATCTAAGAAAAGTACAGTCGGTACAAGAATATACAGATGAATCTCATAAGATGGATTTGATGTTAGATGTTCCATTGACTATACAAGAAACTCTTATGAAGTATATAGGAGGTTTTCTTTCTTATATTCGTAATACTGTATTTATGTTTGGACCTAATAATCTTGATGAGGTTTATGTTCAAGGAATGTATATTAAAGTAGGGAAAATTGGATTTGTTGTATCAGGGGTATCATCGTCAGAGAAAGAAGGAAAAGGCAAAGGGAATGGGAAGAAAGAAAATTCAGCAACAGTGAAGGAAGGGAAGATATCTTGCAAGCATTGCAAGAAATAAGGGCATAATGATGACCATTGCTGGAAATTGCACCCAGAGAAGGGACCAAAGTGGTTCAAAGAGAGGAAAGGAAGGAAACAAATCTCAACAACAATATGACCAATAGACTTGGGGTACGATTGAGGTGATGAGTCTAAAATTACAACAGTTGGTTTGTCAGGTAAAATTGGTGATGGTTTTGATTCTAGAAGTAAATTGTTTCATGTAAGGGTCATAATGAAACATACTAATATCAATGCATTGATAGACAGTGGATCTCAATCTAACTTAATTTCAGAAGAAGTGGTTAAGAAATTGGGATTAAACACTAAGATGCATCACAAACCCTATTCACTAAATTGGATAAGAAAATATCATAAATTTCCCATAACAAAGAAATGTATCATAAAATTTGCAATTACATATAAGTATGTGCATGAAGTAAGATGTGATGTGGTGCCACTATAAACATGTGGAATGGTCTTAGTAAACCCTTATTTATATGATCGCAATGCAATATTCTATAGGAAACAAAACCAATATCACTTAACTAAAGAAGGGACAAAATATGTTGTACATGTTCATCATATTAAAGCAAATCAATCTCTTCTAACAATGGAATAATTAAAGAAGGAAACTTATGCAATTAATACACCAATAATTGTGCCAGGTAAAGAAGTTGATATTAATCATGAACATGAGATGGTTGTAGAATGGAGTTTCAATCATACTTTGCTTCAATATAAGTTAATGTCGTGCAAGAAC
>ML782728.1:323147-344104 GCA_009831015.1 Picea engelmannii
TTTACAACAATTTCATTTGGTTATTAAGTATAAGAAAGGAATTCAGAACAAAGTTGCAGATATGTTATCTAGACCTCCAACAAATGCTTCTATTGTTATTCAACAAAGTCCTTTAGTTAATGCAAGCTATGTTGAACAATATATTAAGGATGAAGATTTCAAAGAAGTTTATGAATCACTAAGGCATGGTTATCATAATGAAGAATTGAATTATCATATCGATGACAAGTTTTTGTATCATCTTGGTAAAATCTGTATTCCACAAAGTGAAAGAGTGCATGTGATAAGAGAAGCTCACACTTCTCTCATTTCAGGGCATTTTGGAGTAGGTAAAACCATAGCACAATTACAAAAATTCTGTTATTGGCCTCGAATGAATGAAACAGTGTCCAAATATGTAGAAGGTTGTGTCATGTGTGCAACAAGAAAACCAAGTAATAGAAAGTTAGGCTTGTACACTCCACTTCCCGTTCCTTCTCGTCCATGGGAAAGTGTTTCAATGGATTTCGTAGGAGGTTTACCAATGTCTAGAAAAGGACATGACTATTTGTATGTTGTTGTGGATCGATTCAGTAAAATGTTTATACTCATGCCTTGTAAAAAGAAGATCACAGCTGAGATGACTGCTCATTTGTTCTTCCAAAATGTATGGGTCTATTTTGGACTTCCTACTTCTATTGTTTCTGATCGAGATTCCCGATTTCTTGGGAAATTTTGGTCATCGTTATGGGAACTTATGGACACAAAGTTGAAGAAAAGCACAGCATTTCATCCACAAACCGATGGACAAAATGAAATGGTCAACAGGACTGTGGTACATCTTCTTTGAGGGTATTGTGCTAAGCATCCCAAACTTTGGGATGAACAATTGCATTATGTACAACATGCCTACAACAGAGCTATACACTCTTCTACTCAAAAGTCTCCTTTCAAGATATGTTTTGGGTACTTGCCAAAGTCTCCTTTAGACTTCATTTTTGGGAAAGATACAATGGAATGTGAGCAAGTTGATGCAGATAAAGCTCAAAGGTTTATTCAGCAAATTCAGGTAATTCATCAAGCAGTACACGAACAGTTGGAATCAAATCAGGCCAAATACAAAAAAAGGCATGACAAGCATCGCATAGATCATCATTTTCAAATCAGTGATCAAGTATGGCTTCATATCAGCAAAGATCGACTTCAAGGTGAAGGTAGAAAGTTGAAACCTATCAGGTATGGACCCTTTAATATTTTGGACAAAGTCGGTAATAATGCTTTCTGGTTAGAATTGCCTCCTTATATGAAAATGTATTCAGTTGTTAATGTGGAAAACTTGAAATTGTATGAGCCGCCTATGATTGTAGACCAATATATACAGGTTCAAGTACCTTCTGTGGACGAGTTTTCTCCTGAGTATCTTAATGAACTTCAGGAAGATGTAATACTGGACAAGAAGGTCAGATCGTCATGAAGAGGAGACATGGAGTTTCTTCGTGTGGGGTTAAAAGGAATGCCTCCAAGTGACAAAGATATGAACAATGGAAGTTTCATCAAAGATGGTTAGAAATGGGTTAAAAATGGTTAGAAATGGTTTGAAAAAAAAGGGGTGGTCAAGGGCCTAGCCCTTGACCTTGCCAACACCGAGGCATCCCCTTGATATTCAAATGTGATATCAAAACATATGACATATCATATAAATCATGCCAAAGTTCAAAAATTATATGTAAAACCCAAAACACATATGATTAAAACATATCACATGGTGCGCCCGAAACATATGTTTAAACTATACCATATGCATATAATATATATACCATATATATATATTACACCAAAAGCGTGCCAAACCAAAGTTCAACCATGTGTTTTATTAAAAACATATGCGGTAGCGCCAAACAAAAGTTCAACATATGTGTTATATTAAAAGTATATGCGGTGGGAGGAGAAGCCCGCGGGTTTGACCCCGGGACTTCCGCACCCTTCCCAACCACCATAACAACCACAGCTACCAACGTGCCACCGCTATGAGAAGTGACAATGGGTGGCACGAAAAACTTAAAAGGTGCTGAAATGAATGGGTTTTGGGTGGGCGCGTGGCCTATGGCCCACGCCCCTTTTTGGGTTTGATTTTATTATTTAAATGAGGCATGGGCACGAATCCCAAGAAGGTGTTTTGATGCAGGTAGAGACAGGCACACAGATCGAGGTGATGTTGCACAGTGATCGAAGTGAATTTGTACGTAGACCAAGGTTGTTTTTGCACGTAGTTCAAGGTGGTTCAGAATTGGCATGCATCCTGAGGCCATACGAACTGTACAATCAGGGGCAGATTTGGGAATTGTGCCAAGAAGTGCATTCGGAGTCCAGTTTCTGAAATATATCGAGTTTATACTCAAAAATCTCAGTTTTTCACAAGGATTCCAAATCCATCTTCAGTTTTTGCATTCAAACATCCAGACAGAAAAGTGCTCACAGAACCTTCCAGTTACACAGAAAGGTATCCATGTTTATACTTAAAAGTCTCAGAATTTCATCTTGCAACTGTTGTTGAATTCTGTTATTGTATATAACAGAAAGAAATCAGAAGTCACTTTGTAAGCATTTGAATACTTAATCTATCGGCCTTCCCATTTGGAAAGTGGCCCGGAGACGTAGCCAAGGGGTCTGGTGAACTTCGTTACCAATTCTTGTTCATGGATGGTTTGCTTACATGTTTATGTGCTCATGTGCTTGATGAATGTTATTTAAATTTTCATTTACAAAGGTGGTTAACAGTTAAAAATTCACATGCAAGTAATGGTTAAATATCAAGTTAAATTTCAGATCACTATCTGGCATAAATAGTGGTAGAGAATATGGGGGCACAGAGGTGCCGAAGACCCTGATGTATGAGAACTTCACCTCTACATACCGGTCAGACACACTATTCAAGTTGGTGGCGATGCTATCTGAAATCCTGGGTGGTGGGTTACTGAATATGGAGACATGCATCGGTACCATTACCCAATTGAAAATCTCGTATATGAATTTTGTGGCCTTATCCTCCCAAAGTTTTGAGTGATAGACATGGATAGACTCATCCTCGGATGGAGTCCAGCTCCAGCTCATTAGAGGAAAATGTGTCATGAAACAAATGTCGTCCATGATGTAGGAGGACATTAAAAATGAAGCGGCTTCCCATTCACCTTCTGCACTCGATATTCGGTAATCTGGCTGGTTAGACTGTCTGACAACAGTTTGGCCTAGTCGAAGGAAAAACCTTCAGCAACTGTATGAATCATAGGAACCCATGAGAGGAAAAAGTGTGTGGTGTCCTCCTTCCCATACAACCTACAGGTCATCATTGCTATATACCTGAATTGTGGTTCCAAGGAAGAGATTGAATAAACTCCATTACCAACTGCCCTGAATTTTGCGAGGTGCGAGACCCAATCCTTGATCAGATCAGACAAGTTTCTATCGTATTGTTCGCATTCCTTTCGCTTAAAACCTTCCAGAAACTCGGCATTGTATGCGAAGTTTGGTGTGGGTGACAGTTGGTACATCGTCTGCAAATGTTCTAGTCTAAAGGTCCCAATAGTCACCTTTTGCTCGTTGATAATAGTCTTGGTCGGGATATCTACATGGTCTAGCGCCCATCGGATCATATCATAATAGGGAAGGAGTCATGGCCTTGCCGCTATTTTATGTATCTCTGCTTGAACAATGATTTTTTATGTGGTGGACAAATCGTCCTTCTCATTATCGCTAGAATCATCTTAATAGTCCACCAATTCGGATTGAAGAACATCGAAGACCTATGACCAGGTTTTGACAGAATCAATACTTCTGGGTGAAGTATCGGAAACAACATCTGAGCCTTGCCCTGAACTCTCAGCAATCACTTTGAGTGCTTTTCATGGAGCCATGATAAAAGACTCTGTACTTAGCTCTCCTGTAGTAAAAATGTAGATACAGACAGAAGTTAGCCTGATGAAAAAGCTTCTTTGCGCAAAACAGAAATGAAATTTGAAATAATGAAAGAAGAACTCTTTATCTTAGCCATTTAAAACCCTGATGTCCTTATGAACAGAATGGTCAAATCGTTTTAAAGAAAGATTTAGCAGTAAAAGCAATATCCTTATCTTTCACTTCATTGTATTTCAAATAAATGCCATAATGTTTTTGGCGGGTTGTAACACAAATCAACGCAAAAAAAAAATTAATTTACCCCGTAGACGGTGCGTGTTAAATTGTATTAATGCATTGATTAATATGGCTTAGCTCCTTTAATTAGGTATTCTTTAGTCTTTAATCCCCTTTTTCGGCGTTCGGCGTATCGGGAGAAATCACTCCTACCTTTTGAGCCCCTAAAACCCGAGATCGCGACAATGCGATCTAGTTAAAAAACGTAATCTAAATTAAGCGCTTAATTAATCCATGCTTAATAAATAAAAAATCACGACTTTGTGACTCGGGGCTACGAAGGTATATCTTTTTGGAAGAGCGGTTTCCGAGTCACGAAACACCGACAATGCTTAACTAGGGTTCAAAGTGACTTACCCCTGACACTAACTCGGGTGACTTTTGAAAATCGTCTCGCGACTTCGCATATCGGAGTTTGGAAACCTTGCGACTTGTAACTCCCGAAGCGCGAAAGAGCGAGGTAATAAAAAGTGATAGACTTGCTTAATGGTTAGGCGATGATGACTTAGGACTATAACAGCTATCGCCACTTTGCATGTCGGGATAAAATTTTGATTGAAAGAATTATGTTTCAACCATGTGTAAAAGGCGACTCCAACATAGGCTCCAACTAGGGATCTCGTCTTCCTGCGAGACGAGAAGAACAGTAGACCACGTGCTTGTATTGGGTGAATGGCGTCATTGGATTTTTTCTGTGAAACTTGTTTTAAGAGAGGGATACAGAGGGAACAAGAGATTTCGTCTTTACTTCTGAAAAGCTTTACAAAACTCAAATGCGTTCTAAACTCAGTTGCACCCCTTTTCATGACCTTCTCCTTCTCGTTACTGAATTCAGGTTTTCTTTAAGATAATCAAAACAGTCCTAGGAAATCCAACAGATCTTGCGGCTTTTGGCTTGCATCAAATGAAGTAAATTACACGCTTTTAATCAGGGAGTCCTGTGTGAACTTGGGATGCAGATCTGGTTTCGAAAAAGGCTGGTTACCAGAGTAGAGTGAGATTCACGTATGACAGCCTTACATATATCTCAGATATTGCTTCACTGTCAGCGAGCCTATTCAATACCCCGGTGAAGTTATCTGCCCCTTTTTACTGAATTTCCTTTCACCACTTCGAAACATAATTATGCATTTAAATGTTGAGACGAGGGCAATCATTTATGAATTTCCTTTCATCGTCTCCTTGGAATAGATGGGGGCAATCAAATATGAATTTCCTTTCACCATCTGTCTTATAATTTATTTTTTAAAACATGAAGTGGGGGCAATCAGTTTGTATAAAGCATACAAGGGATGATATCTGTGTAATATTCACAGTGGAGGTTTGTCAACTTGCTTTGATTACTCTGAACCATCCTTCTCTTAACTTTCAAAGCACCTTAGCCCATAGGGAAAATGGGAAAGATTACTTCCAGGGGCCTTCCTTCGAGCAAGCCTCAGTCCTTCGAAACTGTTATCAAAACCTAGAAGAGTTAGGACCAACTTGCGCATAACTTTGTTTAGTAGGAGAGTGAGGAGTTATGAGGACTGGATTACTTTTTAAGATCTGTTTTCCATCTTCCAAATCTAAAACGTAACCACTTTTCCCTCTGTGGGAAACCCGGAAAGATGCTTTGTTTTTTAAGAAGGTAAATCCGAGGGTAGAAAAAGGGGCAATGGAGAAAGGTGTGGAAATCAAAAAACAAAGGTCATGGATAAGACCCGAATCTTGGAACCCTTTCTTGGAGATGCTTTACTCTCTCTGCTTGTTTTAATTACCTCTTATCTTTATCTAGGTGAAACTCTTAGGACCCAGAGTAAGAACTTGTTCTTTTAATGACATGTCAAGTGCAAACATCATATTTATGAGACCATCGTGGTGCTTTTGAGACCTTCGTTTGAAAAACAGACCTCTCTGGAATTCGTACCTTTGCCTTATCATTTCGTTCTCTTCTAAACGAATGGAAAATCTTTTCTATCACCTGTTTTCGACAAATTTATTCTCCTATATATGACTGTATGTTTGCTCCTTTCGCTCCTTTGGGCTACAAGCTAGGATCCTGTAAGGGAACAACATGAAGAGTATCATGGCTTTTTAAAAAGGCTGAATGCATCAAAAATTTTGTATCCCTACTTCTAGAAAAAACACTAACCTAATTTATTAGTGATGAAAGTAGACTTACCAAAGAAAATTATGAAATAAAAAGAAAACACAAACCGGTATATACAGTGGAAATTTTGGAAACCATTTATTGCATATAGTGTTTTAAATAACGCCCGTTGACAGGGGCATTGAGGATTTTACCATCCAAATTCTCTAACAAAAACGAATTTTTCCCTTCAAGAGCTGTGACTTTGAACGGTCTGTACCAAATATGATCAAATTTACCATGTTTTGTCGAGTCTTCCTTCCTAGCATCCCATTTCAAAACCAAATCGCCAAGGAGAAACTCTCTATCTTTGGCCTTATGATTGAATAACGCTTTCATGTTGTCCTGGTATTTCTGTAGCCTTTCGTCCACTTCGGCCCTGTGTTTTTGGACTTCAATCAGCTGGTTTATTCTTCTTGTGACATGATTTGGTTCTTCTTTCTCATCTTGCCAAAGTTTCATTACAAGAAGCGCCAGATTTATAGGTAATACTATGTCGGTCCCATACACCATTTGGAAAGGAGAAGTGTCGATAGACTTTTTTGTGCCTATCTGATTCACCCACAAAGCGTATTTCAAATGCACATGCCAAGATTTTTTGTTTTCGCTCAACACTTTCTTAATTATATTGATTAGGATCTTGTTTGAAGACTCGACCAACCCATTTCCCTAGGGGTAATATGTCGTGGAATGACTGAGCACGATATTGTACTTTTGGCAAAAGCTGACCACAGTCATAGATTTAAATGCCTGGGCGTTATCTGTGTCTATCTTTTGGGGACAGTTGAATCTAGATAAAATGTTCTCTTCTAGGAAATCTATTACCACTGAATCCGTTGCCCTTCTAGTTGGAATAGCCTCCGCCCATTTGGTGAAGTAATTTGTAGTAGTCATGATCCATCTATGTTGAGCGCTAGAATGAGGATTAATTTCGCCTATAAAATCTAATTCCCATTATTGAAAAGGGGCTTATGTTTTGACCAGAACCAACAAGAGCATTGGGAGTTTATGCTTGCTTGCGAACAATTGGCAGGAGTTACAGGATATGAATTTGGAATTGACGTCTGAGAAAAGTTTTGGCCAATAATATCCTGCCCTCAGGATCTTATAGGTCGTTTCCCTCCAGGCGTGATGTCCTCTGCACACTCCTTCATGAAATTTTCTTATGACCTTCTATGTTTCTGATTCAACTAAACAAACCAACAGGAAGCCAAGTGGGTCCTTCCAATACAATTGACTTTCGGATATACAGTAATTGATCGTGTGCATCTTCAACATCCTAGATTTAGATGGGGATAAGTCACTCGGGCACTTCAAGGTCAGCAATTAGGACACTATGTCTCTGTACCAATCGGATGAGGCAAACTTCTCTTCGATTATGATTTTAGTTATTTGTTCATCAAGCTCGTTCATGTCCACACATTATTCACATCCCTGTAGGCCATTTATTCTGAGAGCTATGAAATTTGATTCAGCTAAGAGTTTATCCAAACCTTGTCCCTTTACTAGTCTCGTCGGCTTTATCTCCAAATCAAATTTTTGAATTTTAGCGAGCCACCATCCCCTTTTCCCATCACTGTCGGACTGAACCAAAATGTCTTTTACGGAACTAGTGGGTACGTATGCAATTACCTTGGAATGTAACATGTAGGTTCTGAAAGCCTTTAACGCCTTCACCATAGCACATGCCTTCTTTTCCATTATATCATATCTGAGCTCAGCGTCTCTAAGAATTTTACTAGAAAAGGCTATTGGTTGCTCGAAACCTTCTTCATTTTTCTAGAGGAGTACCGAGGCAAGTGTGTGTTTGGAGGCAAACGAGAAAATCAAAAAATATTTTAGATAATCAAGGCTTGCCAGTATGGGTGCCTCGCTTATAACCTTTTTGATGCATGTAAACGATGCTTTGGCTTATGTTGTCCATCTCACTTCGTTGTTCTTCTTTAGCATATCTTTGATCAACTTCACGATTTCAGAAAAGTTTGGGATAAATCTCTTCAAAAAAATTATTTTTCCTAAGAATGACTGAATCTCTTTTACATTCCTAGGGATATTTACTGTGTCTATAGATTCAACCCTCTTAGGATCGGTTTTAATTCCATATCGAGACACAATATGGCCCAAGATTTTACCTTCTTGCATAGAAAAGTGAGACTTTTGGGGGTTCAAAGACAAACCAAACCTGTGGCATTTCTCAAATGTCTGCTTGAGATGTATCAGATGATCTTCATCAGATTTAGAAAAAATGGTTAGATCATCAAGATAGATAACCACAAATTTTTCCCTTTCGCCGATGAAAGCAATATCCATAGCACATTAGAAAGTAGCACCTGCATTCATTAAATCGAAAGGCATTTTGTCATACATAAATGTACCCTAAGGGATGGTGAAAGCTATTTTTTTTTTATCGTTCTCATTGACAGCAATTTGATTGCACTCGGAAAACCCATCGATCCTCGACATCCTATTTTCCCCAACTACCTTTTCTAAAATGTGATCCATTTTGGGTAGAGGGTAATTATCT
Organism: Picea engelmannii; assembly: GCA_009831015.1. NCBI lineage: Eukaryota > Viridiplantae > Streptophyta > Pinopsida > Pinales > Pinaceae > Picea > Picea engelmannii. The sequence goes on from ML782728.1 coordinate 331,967, forward strand.
TTTAGGGAGGACTTATTTAGATTTCTAAAATCAATACACAGTCTAATCTCCCCACTTTTCTTTCTAACCGGGACCAGGTTTGTTACCCAGTCGGAGTACCTCAGTGGTACGATTATTTTTGCGTCTAGGAGCTTTTTGACTTCCCTTTCGACCACGAGTAATAAAATAGGATTGATTTGTCTGATTTTTTGTCTAAAGGGTTTGACACCAAGCTTCAGGGGCATCTTGTGTTCAATCATAGTAGTGTCATAGGTTCTTAGCTCTTCGTATGACCAGGTGAAAACATATTTATACCGCCCGGGTAAGTCTGTATAGTTGATTTTTGCCTCAGGAGGAAGGTACTTTGATATTTTTACTATCCTAGGATCCTCTTCGGTCCCTATGTCATAGTATTCAACCTCTTCTGGTTGGGGTTGTAAAGCAGATTTTAAGGGCATATCATTTTGGTCGAACAGTCTCTCTAGAGGGATTAGTCCCTTTGGAATCTGATTGTTCTTTAAAACCAACATGCGATGGTTATCAATTTTTTCTCAGAACTCCTGAAGCTCCTCTCCCTCTTGCATAATCCAGGTATGATCGTTTTGGTTCTCTTGGTCAATGTGGGTTTCAGAGAAATCACCCACCATTTCCAGGAACTTTCTGATATGTTTGTCATCCTCGAAGACCTCCCAGTGTTGTATGTTGTTTGGTATGGATGGTTTGTGCCTTACCTCTATGTGGTACTTTAATTTGAAAGTGGTAGGGGGTACGAAAGTTGAAGCCTCTTTGTCCAGTGAATCGGCTTGCTGGTTTTCGGTCGGTGGGATGAAATGAACCTTTACCGATGAAAAGAAATTTTCCATAAGATCCCAGGCGCAATTTCTATAAGATCTCAATCTTGGGTGTTTGGCTTGGTATTGTCGATTTATCTGTTTCACTATCAACTCTGCATCTCCATATACTTCCAGGTTCTTTATGTTCAGCTTCCCGGAAGCTTCCAACCCTAGGACTAAGGCCTCATACTCGCATACGTTATTTTTGTAGTCTATATCCCACTGAAGACTATAAGAGAAAGGAATAACAAATTCATTTTCAAGTGCTACAAACAGTACTCCTGCACCTGCTCCATGTGACAAGGCACCATCAAAAAACATTTTCCAAATCCCAGTGCTATGCATATTTTCGTCTACCTTTCCTGATTAATTTTCATCTATGTAATTCTCTTCTGTAGAACTATTTATACCATCATCAAAAGACAAAATACAATTTCCTAGATCTTGATCGGCAATATAAACAGGATAATTGTTAGGATTTTGTGGGTCACTCACTGTGTATGCTAGCCTTGTTTCCCTATATAGTCGAGTAAATTGTACACCAAACACAGGAATCGTGGCGTAGGTCATGTCTAGTTGAAGAGACCCCCCAATTTTGGCTCCCCACGACCTAGATAGCAGTAAGCCATACTTTAGAGGTATATTGACGATAACTACATCCATCGGGACGCTTTTCACCGGAACCTGTGCAAGGGTGACTACTAAATCCTTTATCATACCCATGGACTTAAATCTCCTTGAATCGAAAGAGTAGAGATCTCCATAAGGCCTGGTGATCTCGAGGCCTAGTCTATCCATAATAGACTTGGGCATCACATTATGTGAGGCTCCAGAATCTAGCATGCAGTTATGCAGCAGTCAATCATGCACATTCAGGGTAGTATAGAAGGGGGCGACGGTGTCTATGGTACCCTCGAAATGTGGACCAAAAGTGATATTAGGCTTATCATATTCCAAGCTTATCACATCAGAGTGACTTTCTAGATCCGAAAAACCTATCATTTTGGTTATCTTCTTTCGGTACTCAGGATTCTTTGCTAATTCGACCAGAGGGATTGGTATTTTGATCTTACTTATCTCATTTTCAAAACTGAAACCTCCACTACCTTTGTTTGTTTCTCTGGTTGAAGCCGCGAACTCCTTCTTTTCTAACTTGTTTGTTTGTGCTAATTTATTTTCCATGGGTTTAGTTACCGGTATATGTGTTTCAGCTGTCTTAGTTTCTTTTGCTTGGGTCTTAGCCTCCTTTACTTTGGGATTCAATGAATCTACCTCTTTTATTTTTCTATTAGGTATCTCGGTCTCCTTTCGGGAGGGTTCGTATATTTCACCTCTAGGGATAATTTTCTTGGGTTGAGGAGTCTATGCAGGTTTGTTTCTAGGACTCAGGTTGTACCTAGGTTGGACCTCAACCATTATAGAATCGATCATTTCTTGATAGACAGCAAAATCAGTGTTGTTTATGTCATTGTATTTATTTGAGGGTTGTTGATCGTTCAAGGCCTTCTAGTAATCTTCTTTAGTTAAATAAGGTTGTGTGCATTCGTCACCCAAATTTGTCTTGTCTTCTTCCAGATCCTTGAAATCTTGCAGGTCAATTCCTCCTATAAAAGTTTCATTTTTTAAAGGAGTTTGAATTTTCTGGTCTTCATTTTTAATCTCTCTTTGTTGACTTTGAGGATTGGGGTTTCTTCTGAATTCCCTCTTAATGAAAGGATCTGCCTTGGATTGATCTATCTCCATTCTGGAAATCTTATTTGATAACTCTTTAATTATCCTAGCCATATCATCCATTTTATCATCTGAGGATCTACTAGGCCCTGAGGGTCCCGCTTGTTCCCTAAAACGTTTGGTTTCTCAGTTTCCCATTTCTACCTTTGTTTTCAATTTTCCAGAAGCCATCATGTTAAATTCGATCTCTACGGCATCATCTTGCATTCAGTTCAAGGTATCCCCTCTCATTTCTCTCAAAAGAAGTGCGAAATCGGGTTCGAAGGCTCCCACAAAGGTTACCTTTGTTGCAGGTTGGGATAGTTTAACTTTGACTAGGATCTTGTTATATAACTTGTTAAATCTTTGAATGAATTCCATAACAGTTTCCGAAATTTTTTTCTTTAAAGACCCAAACTCGGTCAAATAATACAAATGGTCTTTCCTTTCGCCCCATTGTCTAAGAAAGGAGTATTCTAGGGCATCATAGGATAATATCGAACTTGCAGGTAGACTTTGAAACCAGGTTCATACCTGTCCTTCAAAATTCTGAACGAGCAACCTCGAATATACGTCTTCATGTATGAGACCTAGGATATCTGCGAACTGGTCAAAGAAATTTATATGTTCGGCTGCGGTCAAGTCCCCTTCCCCTGTAAATTTAGGTAAGTTTTTCATGTAGTTTTTAGGAAGGTCGTGAAGAGGGACAGGTAGGACCAAAGGCGCATATCTCGCAGCTACTTTAGCGAAAACTCTGGGAGGTGGGGGAGGCCCTTGGCCCCCCACTCCTCTTCCTGGGGCCCCTCCACCTCCCCCTCCTAAAACCCCTCCACCTCCTCCTCCTAAAAACCCTCCACCTTCTCCTTCGGTGGCTGTCATTGGTACTACTGGATAGGAAAACAGTTCGTTATATATAGGGTTCTGGAACACTAAAAGAGAATCTTTAGCTTCTTTGAGAAATGAGAAAACTAAAGAAGGGTGAGAAGGGATGTGAGGATTTGGTTCCTTGGATTTGCAAGAGATGTAATCAGGGGAACCCGCAGGTGTGGAATTTGAGTATATGGCATACTCTTCAAGACTCGGCGGGGTCGTGAAATCTAATTGAAGGGTTGGCGAGATATCGATCGCTGATAAATTTACTACGGGATTTTCACCTTTATGTACACCAAAGGTTGTCGGATGGATTTCACTTTTAACTTCAGGGAGAGATAAAGTTGGGTTGATGGTTTCAGGGGGGAGTTGTGCAAAGTTGAAGGTTCAAAATAGATCTTAGCCATGGGTTGTGGGTACCTAAGCTGGTAGACTGCAGTGGTTGGCTTAAGGGAACCTCTTGTTTTCAATATTTTTTCGGGATGGGAAACGGGCGTGGTCGGTTTACCCTCTGGGTTTTGTCTGGTGTTCCTTCGACCGGATGCCAGCTTATTTAAACGTGGAGTCACCAAGTGAATGATAATAAAGCCTTTAGAAGGTGTTCACTCTTTGTTCACTATCAAAGGCTGAAAACTTGCAAAAATGTCGTTCTCCCAGGGAAAAGGTTTCGTAACTTCGTCCCCGGCAACGACACCAGAAATATGTTGTTCCAAAGTCTGTACTTAAGGCTTAGAAAGTACAGGGTCTAGGCATCCGAAAGTGGTGTGAAAGATAAAAAGGGGAAGAATCAACCCTCGGGAAAGCAAGCTAAGGCTGATTTCTGAGTTGTCTCTGTCTCGCTTCCAAATGTTCATGGATGCTTATATCTTGTTCAATTGTTGCCCATGAACGTTCGAGTTCTACCTGGGTGGTGGTTGTTTTAAGTATGGTGTCGAAAAGGCTCAAAGTGATGCTGGTTTGATCCAACAAGATGGGTTCAATATTGGGTTGTCTTACAACGGGGACAATCATAGAGGAACAGAAAAAATTAAAGGAAAGTTCAAAGTTTAGGATGTTGCCTCAATTTTTGATCGTATAAGAGAGAACTTTTGAATCCGATATCAAAGATAGAATGAAAACCAAAGGCCTTTTCCCGTAACTGAGTTAACTTTTAATAAATCGTGCACGAAATGTGAGAAAAACATTAATCTGTCTAAAATGCGAGGCTCCTATCAAGGGAGAATCTCACCCTGTAAACAAAAGAAGAAAAAGACAAGAAGAAAATTTGACGAAGCATAAAATATGAAGGTCTAAAAAGTTCACAGGTCTTGTACCTGCTGATAGCCGACACAGAGGAAAAAATGCAAACGGTTAGACGACTAAAAGTTGATCACCACAATATAAGTTATACTAAATTGCAGCTAAGCATTCATCAGACATATATATGCGAAATGGAATTTAACATAAGAAAACAAAGAAAATAAAACTCATAACACAGTCTTGACGGAATCATGAATCTTTAGATTGCTTTGTATTAATTTTCAAAAGGAGAAAGTCTCTATTACAATCAACCAACCCTTTTTCTTTCTTCAAAGTGCATATTTATACAAACTTCTATACGCTAGAATCTCAATCATTCTAGAGGTTTTTGGTTACAAAATAGGAGATTTATTGGTTTCAATTCTTTGTCTTTGTCCTCTTTCGTGCGGATGGAGCACCTTCCTTTCTTTGGGTTCTAAAAATAGAACAGCCAGAAACCTGTCATTATTTGGTACCGGAAACCTGCCCCTTCGCCTGCTCGGTGCAAGTGACACACCTCTCCACCAACTGGGCTATCAACCTGGAAGGCTCTGCTTGGTTATTTGCCTCAAAAGTGTAACAATCCTTCGCTAACTATGGAAACCTTCCTCCTATTTGTCGGTCTTCAGTGGTGATAGAACATAATTGTACGCTTGGTTTTATTAACCACTTATCCACTTGGACTATATCTATCTGGGTTACCTGTGATATTTCAGCCTGCTCTCTTTCCTCGTTCTCCTTGATATTGAGCAGGTGCTTGGCTATTTCGATCTGGCCTAGTGTCCCAGTGTTGCTTTCACTATCGAGACCCAACAAACTTTCATCTATCAACCCGAAAGTTTCTTCACAAGATTTTTTTACCTCTTTAGCTCGTTCTCTGCTTTATGATATATTACGCTCCCACGCCTTCAGCAATATGTTACCTCTGGTCTGCTCTGGGATGGAGAGCTTGGAACTACTGCCCATTTCATTTTTTTTCATGGCTATAACAGCCTCTTGGAAAGCGACCCAAGCCGCCCTAGCTTATCTTTCCCTCAAAAGGATGTCTTCCAGTACTTGATCAATGATATGGTAGTGGTTTTGAATGGTTTCCACTTTAGCAAGTAAATCTTGTTGAGCTACTGACACTCTTTTTCAGATTTCAATGGCTTGGGATTGGAATATCCCGATATCTATCACCTGGCTCTCGGCGAAATTTAATTTCGCCTATAACTGCCCTATCAATTCTTCCTGTCGGCTTAACTGTGACTGATTGGTGTGGGCCGACAACTGTGTTTTCTTGAGATTGTATTTGAGCCGCTCGATTTCCTTTTGATCTCCTACTCTGACTTGCTCTATACCTGTGTTCACCTGATCTCTTGCAGTTGCTTCTGTTGTACCTAGATTAGCCTCCAAAGTTTTGATCAAGCGGTTCTTCCGCTTTAATTTTTCTTTTAGGGATCTGACAGAGTATTGGTTGGCTGTGGCGAAAGCCCCCAACGTCCCTGTTATCTGAGTTGCGAACTCCTCCTTTTTCATGGCTTTTCCATCGGCTAGGATTTTGAATTTTTTGGCTACCGTTCCCGCTTCTCGGTAAAGATATTGCTTCACAATGGTCTTTCTCTTCTTATCGAATAAAAATTCGTTCAGAGGAAAATCTTCTACAGTAATGGGCGTTAGTTCTTCGCCGAAAATCCATCCCGCGTCGGCGATCCCATTTGTGGACTGTAGGGGAGTGAAAAAAGTGATGGGACTACCGATTTCCTTGGATGATTTCCCTGGGGTAACAACCATGGCCGGCTTTCTTGAAGGGTTGGGGATCTCAGCTTCCTGTTTCGGGTCCCCGGCTTGCTTTTTCTTTTCCTGATTTTTCTCCTAGTCAGGTCCTGAATTTTTGGAGCCCTTGGCTTCCGTTTGTTGTATATCTGTTGTCGGTGGGTTCTTACCCTATAAGACTGGGGGAAGGCAGCTCTGTCGGTGTTCCTGAAATTTGAAAAAATCGGCCATCTCCTCGGGAGACAGGGTTTGAATTTGGCTTAGGACCTTGGCATAGGATCTCGCACCTCAGAAGATATCATGATGAGGCGAATGCTGGTGTTCGAATATTTTTAGGCCAAAATTCACCATGTGATTACCCATGATCTTGTGTGGGTCATGTTTCTTGAACTCAATGTGGACCAATTTAATATCCTCCAAGGTCGTTGCCTCGGCCTTTGTGTGTCTGAAATCTAATAAAGAATGTGTATTCAAATGAATGGGGAAGGGCGGCCATACCTTCTTTGAAAAACCTTTAAGCTCTTTTCTTATGCCACCGATCACGGTTTGCCTGGTGATTTTGCGACATACCAGCCTATCCGGCATAAATAGTGGTAGAGCATACAGGGGAACAAAGGTGCCGAAGACCCTGATGTATGAGAACTTTGCCTCTACATACCAGTCAGCCACACTATTCAAGTTGGTGGTGATGCTATCTGAAATCCTGGGCGGTGGGTTACCGAAGATGGAGACATGCATCTGTACCATTACCCAATTGAAAATATCGTATATGAATTATGTGGCCTTATCCTCCCAAAGTTTTGAGTGATAGACATGGATAGGCTTAGCCTCGGATGGAGTCTAGCTCCAGCTCATTAGAGGGAAAGACGTCATGAAACAAATGGTGTCCATGATGTAGGCGGACATAAAAAATGAAGCGGCCTTCCCATTCGCCTTCTGCGCTCGATATTCGGTAATCCGGCTGGTTAGACTGTTTGACAACAGTTTTTCCCAGTCGAAGGAAAAACCTTGAGCGACTGTATGAATCAGAGGCACCCATAGGAGGAAAAAGTGTGCAGTGTCCTCCTTCCCATACAAACTACAGGTCATCATTGCTATATACCTGAATTGTGGTTCCAAGGAAGAGATTGAATAAACTCTGTTACCATTCGCCCTGAATTTTGCGGGGTGCGAGACCCAATCCTTGACCAGATCAGACAAGTTTCTACCGTATTGCTCGCATTCCTTCTGCTTAAAACCTTCCAGAAACTCGTCATTGTATGTGAAGTTTGGTGTGGGTGACAGTTGGTACATCACCTGCAAATGTTCTGGTCTAAAGGTCCCAATCGTCACCTTCTGCTCGCTGATAATAGTCCTGGTCGGGATATCCACATGGTCTAGCGCCCATCGGATCATATCATAATAGGGAAGGATTCGTGGCCTTGCCGTTATTTTATGCATCTCCGCTTGAATGTCAATTTTGTATTTGGTGGCCAAATCGTCCTTCTCGTTATCGCTGGAATCATCTGAACAGTGAACCAATTCGGACTGAAGAACGTCGGAGACGTATGACCAGGTTTTGACAGAATCAATACTTCGAGGTGAAGTATCGGAAACAACATCTGAGCCTTGCCTTGAACTCTCAGCAGTCGCCTTGGACGCTTTTCGTGGAGCCATGATAGAGGACTTTGTACTTAGCTCTCCTGTAGTAAAAATGTAGATACAGACAGAAGTTAGCCTGATGAAAAATCTTCTTTGCGCAAAACAAAAATGAAATTTGAAATAATGAAAGAAAGAACTCTTTATCTTAGCCATTTAAAACCCCGGTGTCCTTGTGAACAGAACGGTCAAATCGTTTTAAAGAAAGATTTTGCAGTAAAAGCAATATCCTTATCGATCACTTCGTCGTATTTCAAATAAATGCCATAATGTTTTTGGCAGGTCGTAACACAAATCAGCGCAAAAAACATTTAAATTTACCCCGTAGATGGTGCATGTTAAATTGTATTAATGCATTGATTAATCTGGCTTAGCTCCTTTAATTAAGTTTTCTTTAGTCTTTAATCCCCTTTTTCGGCGTTCACCGTATCGGGAGAAATCACTCCTACCTTTTGAGCCCCTAAAACCCAAGATCGCAATGATGCGATCTAGTTAAAAACGTAATCTGAATTAAGCGCTTAATTAATCCATGCTTAATAAATAAAAAATTGTGACTTTGCGACTTTGCGACTCGGGGCTACGAAGGTATAGATTTTTGGAAGAGCGGTTGTCGAGTCGCGAAACCCCGACAATGCTTAACTAGGGTTCAAAGTGACTTACCCCTGACACTAACCCGGGTGACTTTTGAAAACCATCTCGTGACTTCGCATATCAGAGTTTGGAAACCTTGTGACTTGTAACTCCCGAAGCATGAAATCACGAGGTAATAAAAAGTGATAGACTTTCTTAATCGTTAGGAAATGATGACTTAGGACTATAATGTCTATCGCCACTTCGCATGTCGGGATAAACTTTTGATTGCAAGAATTATGTTTCAACCATGTGTAAAAGGCGGCTCCAACAGAGAGAATCTGGTGGAGACATTATTTTTCAGAAACGCAATGTGTATAATAGTGAATGAAATGACTAAATACAATTGCATAAATAAAACACAATAATGTTGTAGTGGACATAAATTTTATTCTCTATTGGTTGTGTACAGTGATGGTAGCAATCTCTAAGAAGAGATGCATCCTGCTCCCATTATCCAAAGGCTTCATGAAAGAGGGTGATGCCCTTATTCATTAACATATACAACATAAAATGAAAGGAAAATAATATGGAAAGCCCAAGGACAAAGCAGGTGGAAGGCCAAGAGTTGAGTGCCCCAAGTTTTAGTTGCAACAGTTGATTTGTTGGGATTGTTAACTTTTCACTCCAAACTTTGATTGGGATGTAAGATAGTTTATTGGGAAGATATGGTTGAGCTATATAACATGGAAAGTGATCTATGGACCCTAAAAACAACAGCTGGGAAAGGATCAAACCATGTGACTTTCAGATTTGACCTGAAACTTCTAAATTCAGGGGCTATTATAAAAAGGCCTTAACTTCCACCTAGATCACCATTTTACTTGGGAGCACTGCTAATAAAACATAAATGGGATGAGATGGGACTTTATTCACAATTCATGAGAATTTTGGAAGTGACATGTTCCTATACTCAAGATGATTTTGAGAAAACAATCACAGATGATATGAGACAACAAGAAACTACTAATGCAACCATGCAACTTTGATAGTGTACCTTCCTATATTTGTATCTACATGAGGCACTAGATACTAAATAATGTCTCTACATGCTTACAAAACGGATGCTTGACCAATGTCATTGAGAATTCAATACATTTTAAGGAAAGGTTCCCTCTTGAAGATTTGGTGGCTTAGGCTTGTTATTCTTGTGTATGGGATGAAAAAGATATGTTTTGGATTAGAACTATTACCCTTGTGTATGGTGTATTAAGTGGTATTTGATTAATCAAATTGAGGATGAAAGCATTGAGGTTGCACTTTGCCGAAAGAAACATTTCGTTTCTTTATTGCATGCTACATTTGGAAGTTGGAAAATGTCAATGCTTTCAATTCAATGTTTTTGATCCAAAGTGTCTTAGAAACCATTTAGCACACATAATAAAGGCCAACTTTTGCACCCTTTTGAAACAATCTATTCCCTATTCATTGGTTTATGATATTTGTAATATCTTGAAATTTATGCACTTAAATATACTGAAACTAGTTTTCGGGAGTATAAATTAGTAATATTGATAGTTCCCAAGCCAGGAAGAAAGAGGGAAGGGAGAAAGGAAGAAAGGAATTACGTTAATGCACTGAAATGGAAAAAAAAACCATGTTATATGGAATTTACTGATAGTTTAAGTATAAAATAGAAACGATGCTTACATTTGGTTGTTGCATGACTATCTTTTGATTTACATACACGCTGGCAATTGCATTTTTATATTTTATAAGTGGTTTATTACACTTTGTCATATCTCTAGAATCATACCAACAAAAGCAGATGCAAAAGTGGATCTCGTTGATCTTTACACACAAGCTGCAAATTTCCGGGACCCGGGTTATGCCAGAACACCTTTTATTATATCATCCATCATATGGCATATGAATTCTATGATATATTAACTAGGCCAGCATATGGGACAAGGAAGACACTTTTTTACAAAAAGTTCACCAATAATTTAAAGGTTTTAATAATTAAGTGAAAGATTCGCCAAGATTTTATAAGATTTTATAATTCAGTGAAAGATTCGGCAATTTTTTACAAGATTTTATAATTCAGTGAAAGATTCGCCAAGATTTTACAAGATTATATAATTGTCTAAAAGATTTGCCAAAATATTATATATACATATTATATTATTGATAAAATAGCCTTCAATTTTTCTTATGTATCATGGGGATTCGCCCAATTATTATACATATAAATTAAGGGGGGGTTCTTAAAATCACCACTGGTCCTTGCTGATGTAGATATCCTTATGTGGCACATGTTCTTCTCTTGGATCTAACGGTCAGGATACTTCCCGAAGTGTTCCTCAGATCGGACAAATCATGTCCACTTCGGGACTTCGGCCTTTGGGACTTCGGGTAATTGGATTTCTCCACTTCCCAATTCTCCCAAAGTGAGATTCCCCAAAGTGTAAACCTCGGGTAACTTGACTTCATCTAATGGTCATTCTTTAACCCAAAAAGGCTTAACACGATCCAACAGCTGTCGAGAATTTGACTATCTGGGATCTCAGGCATTTGGCCTTACTTATCCTACCCTTCTAATTTCTGTGATCCGTCGGTCAGGATATCTCCCTAAGTGTTTCCTCAAATCAGATGGCTTATGTCTATTTCAAGACATTTGTGGCTTACTTTGTCCTTCCACTAAACATGATCTGACGATCCTGATATCTCCCAAAGTGTTCTTCATATTAGACAACTCACATTTTCTTCGGTACTTCGGCCTTCAGGTGATCTTACTTGTTCTCAACCCTTTTTATCCCAAAGTGGTCAACGTTGAAGTTGACCACTGCTACCTTGGCGCGCTTTGAATAGATCGGACAGTCCTCATCTTTACCTATCCTATCCTTCCACTTAACTTGATCCAACGGTCAATGTGGATTGTGGGACCATAACTTGTGAATGGTTTAATTCATCCACCAAACTACGCAATTGAAGTTGTGCGATTATTGGTGAGCAACCACAATCGTTGATCTTTGAATCGATGAGATCTGGCGAAATAATTGCGGGATTGGAAATAACGTATAGTTTAATTCTCCCTTCGCGCTCTGCAATAAATCCTTGTCATTGATCTTCCACTTGCGTATCCATCGGTCCTTGTTTGTCATGTGGGGATTTCTGCTCCGAAATCGGATTCAGAAGCCTGACAGGGCATGAAAAATGCTCAAAAATTAAAGTGCTCAGAATTCGATGAAACCAATTCTATTGCGTCCGCCTCGTCTTCCCGATTCCGGTGGTATAATTTTTATGTCAAACGGAGTCCGTATGGAGAATATATCGCGTTCTGACCGAAAAGTCAAACAGGCAAAAAAATGTTGACTGGGCAGTCCGTACGACTCACACGTGGCAGTGACGTGGCATGATGGTACACCCTGGCAGCCGACGTGGAAAGTTCTGGTTGGCTGATGGTGGTCGAATAGGGTGATGACACGTGGAATTTTATTATCGA
>ML782728.1:351853-363658 GCA_009831015.1 Picea engelmannii
CATTGTTTGTTTGGATGTATTGGTCATGGAGTCCCATAATTCTCCATCCTTAGAGAAAGATTTGATGGGAAAGGAGTGAGTGTTGTGCAGCTTGTATCTAGTAATCTTAAACATGAAATCTCATGCTCTCTTATTTGGTCTGCTGAAAGAAAGAGGCAACTTATTGGGATTCACTTGTGTAAGTCCTTGGGGCATAGGCTTCTTGTTACAACAAATCCAAAAGAACGATTAAAATTATGGCTGGTGGAATGTCAATGGACTTGACTCAGAATTTGCAATCTGTATTGGTAGGTTTGGGTCAATTTCCAAATGTTGCTGCTAAATTTTGATGGTTAGTAAATTTGTCACAAAAGTAGAGTGCCTTATATTCTTCAGGTTTAAATGTAATTTATAGACCTATGAAGGCCATATGGCAGCTTCAAATTATTGTGACCCGATGTGCAACAATGGTGCATTCATAAGGTAAAATAGGCTAGGATGAATCATTTGCCACTTGCTTCGTAAGGCATTCCACTGATCAACGTCTGAATGGATGTTGATACATTCATTGAGTGAAGAGTATTTGCAAAATGACGAATGCATTTAAGCCGAGGACTTGGAAATAAGTTCATAGCATCTTCACTTTATAACTATATATAGGGAAACTAACAAATTGTTATAAATGCAAGAATTAGTGGAGAATTAAATGCCAACACACTCCTCTCCTCTATTTTCTATTTTCTATGAGGAGTGGGACACTTCATACTTGATGTGTCAAACTTCCTCAAGCCATCTCATCATCCTTTCTATTCTTGTAAAGCAGTTGAGCAGTTACTCAAAGATAGGCAGAATCTCAGCGTGAAAAAGAAGATAAAAAACAGAACTGAATACTTTGTAGGTGATGGGGATTTTTGCAGCTTGGAGGCTAAGCTTCACCAACCCAAGGGGTCACTATATTCATCGACGATAATTCATCCTCCATTTTGTAGAATTTGTATCTATCTGAGTTTATGTATTTTTCTTTAGTCTATCAAGAACTTTTCTTTCAAGTCTCTATGAACTCATGAATAGCTTTATTCAAGTATGAAGATTAATGTTGAAGATTTATTCTCAATATTTTTTCTAAGGTTATATTTGAGTATTATGCAAAGCAGTGACTTAGTTCAAATACTTTCTATTCTTCAGTATCCTGCTTTGAAGTATCTGAATTCAAGGTTATCCAATCTATATTGTTACTTTTGAACTGTGGGATTTGTGTGAAATTGTCCAATATGTCTTATTGCATTTATTGGATTCATTTGAATGATACCCATATGTTTTCTATCATATCAAAGAGTGTCTTTCTCTGAATTCAAAGTTATCCAATTGATATTGTTACTTTTGAACTATGGGATTTGTGTGAATATAGTCCAATATGTCTTCTTGCATACTATTGGATTCATTTGAATAATACCCATATGTTTTCTATCATATTAGTAAATGTTAATGACTTCCACCCTCATTAGTATTTCTAATATTTTAGTGTATCCTTTGAGTGATAAGGATTTCCATTCCATTCTTATTGGTACTTAATACTTATCCCATCTTTTAACGTCTACATCTTCCATCTAGTCAACTTTATATTTCTGCAATATGGGATAATGGTGCCCAATGGAAAGGCCTTGGTTTGACTATTTAGATAGGGTTGTTGTGTCTAGTTTGCACTATTACTCCAACAACATTTTACCCCACTATCATTGAATTATAGAATTGAAATTTGTATGAGGGAGTTGTTGCTAAAGTGACACTGGATAGCTAGCAATTGAACATATTTGAGGGTTTACCCCCCCTAGCGCAAGACCCAGCTTGAGGCCTAAAGTGAGGATATTTTCAAAGGCTCTATAAGATTGATTGGAATTACTTACTAGCTAGGAAAAACCTTAGGAACAACATCATTTTTGGCACCGTTGCTAGGAATAGAAATTGAAATGTTTCTTTCTCTAGGAAATGGCACTGACAAGGTTTTGATTCTTGGTGATGAACAAGAGTAGAACCACAGAAGAAGTGCTACTTGGATATGTTTTAGTTTTAACCTTGCCATGATTTCATGAGCTAGAAATAAACAAAAGTGTTGAATTCGACCATGATATATATTGTAATGATCAGAGCTACATGACGCCTTCAGAGAAAACCAGTGTTTCATAACAAACCAAAGCACATTGAGATCAAGCATTACATTCTCCATGATGAAGTCCAAAAAGAGAAGTGGTTCTCCAATATATCTCCATAAATGAGAAGATAACGGATATTTTGGTAAAACCGCTATCCCAGATGAAAATTTTGCAAGCCGAGGCTCGTGGAGATGACTTCCTTATTGAAAAAGGAAGAGATTACTCCCATATTGGGAAGGAGCACTAATGTGTTATTGATTTATGGAAAGTCATTTTTTGGTTCAAAAAATGGTTCAAGATGAACAGTTCCTTTCCATTTCGGAAAGTGGTTTGAGATTTCTGATAGACAGGCATTTTCCAGTTCAGAAAATGGTCCAGATCAGATAGTCATTTTCGTAATGAAAATGGATCGATAGATTTTTGATGTATCATAGACAGTGATTCCCCTTGCGGCTAATGTGGGGGAATGGTCTCGAACTGTCAATCTTGTTGGCAGTCACTCTAAGTAGTGGACAAGTAGAATGGTTTGCCTCACCGGGCAGTCATTCTTTTGAAGTTCACAGTTTCGAAGAATGCTCCATTTTGGAGGTTGTTGGAAGACAATCATTTCCAGTAGGAAATGTTCCGGACAATCATTCCTAGGGCAGACTCATTCTATCCAGGTTGCACTATGTTTAGTTCCGAAGGAATGGACCAATTACGTGAATGGGCTAGGTTCATCCATCAGGGACATGCATTCCCTAAGCCATACTCATTCTCTCCAAGTTGCACTATGACTAGTTCCGAAGGAATGGACCAGTTAGGTGAATGGTCCAGGCTCATAAATCAGGGACAATTATTCTTCTATGCTTGAGAAGAATAGTCCAAATAGCCCATGGCTGATGTTTTACCTTCTGAGGGAAGATGATCTTCCAGATCTCACAGATGTGAGTGGAAGAATGTCCCAGATGACTCAGTTATATCATGATATTGTTTTATGCAAGTTGATATCAGATGATATGATTGTTGTGGAGACTGTATGTCTCTGGATAGTAGATGTGTGCTATTCTGGTGGATGTGTTCCACTGGTTGTGACTATGTGTCATTGGTTAAGTAGTCGTGTGCTACTTGGTGTGGTTGTGTACCACTGAATAGTAGTTGTGTACTACTATGGATAAACACAGTTCTGTTCTATTGAATGACATTGTTATGATTTCCATGTAGACTATCAGTAGTGCTGAAAATGATTATCATCTAGATGGATAGTCAGTGTGTTGATGGACATACATTCTCCAAATGAAAAATGGTCCAGGACATTTATTCTTCTAGGACGTATGTCTAGATTAGAAGAATAGTCCTTGTAGCCCATGGTGTGGCTTCCAACATCTGATGGAATAGTTATTCTTATAGGACATATGTCCAGATTAGAAGAATGGTTCTTGTATCACTTTGTGGAGTGAGTGACTTATTCAACATAATTCTTGATTATTCAAATGGAGTAAGGCTTCGAGAGATGATGCAGTTGATGCTATCGGATGATATTGATAGTGATGATGGTGCACGTGATCTAATCATGAGTTAGCTTGTATGGCTATGATGATGCTACCGATTGAATGGTATGTTTGTCCTCAAGACCATTTCTTTCAATACCTCCCTAGCTAGGAGGGAGTGTTGGTATTATGGTAGTTGTGGGAGGTATTAACCTCCATGTGTAACCCTGACTAGAATAGAATATTTCGGGAAGCAAGAAGAAACCCTAAAGACTTGGACATAACCCTAGAAGAGAATTCGGCTAAAGAGAATATTTTATATTGATTCTTTAGCCTCAAAAAGGAGAAGTCGACCCAAACAACTTAGAGAGAAGAGTATAAATAAAGGGTGCCATAGTTCATTTGAGACACACATCTCGCAACTGCATAAATGTAAGAGTGTGCACTGCATAAATTGAGTAAGTGCGCAAGTTTGGAGAGTAGTTATAGTTGCAACTACTGCAACCTGTATTCTCAGTTTAGGCTTGGACTTTCTATTGGTTATGATTTGGATTTTCTTCCTTGTGTGCTAGCTTTGGAGAGAGGTACGCTACATTGATTGGCTATTAGGCCAAGGGTTTTCTTGCAAAATTATTTTCTGTCAAGGTTAAGGTGCTCGGGGGTGGCTACGGCCTATGGTTGGGTGATAATATTACTATATTGTCTATGGTTAAACGAGCACACCTATTATTTCTAACAGGTGGTACCAATGTGATCAATGTTTATTTTTTGAGATATTGAGAAATGTTTTGGGTGATGGGGTGAGTGGGTCCACCATAAAAGGCCTACTGGAGAGTGGTACCAATGTGATTATGTTAGAATAAAAGAGATGTGCTCATTTTTCCATAGACAATATCTCAATATTGTCACCCAACCATAGGCACGTAGCCACCCCCAAGCACCATAACCTAGGTAGATAGAATAATTATGGAAGCAATACCAGAACCAAAACATAACCAAGAGATATCATATCTCTCTTTCTCCAAGAATAGCGCACCAAACAAAAATTCTATAAACCAGAAACCAAGACCAAAATCCTAGTTGCAGTAGCTGCAACTGCACTCCTTCTCCAAACTTAGGCACCACTTCTCTTGTGTGAGTTGTGAGAGTGTGTATGACCAAATGAGCTCAAGCACCCTCTATTTATAGTGATCTTTGTCTCCTTTCCATTCTGAATTCTTCTTTTATAGGCCAATACTTAAATATTAATTCTTTTAATGAACCGACATGTCTTCTAGGGTTTCTATACATATGTTTAGGGTTTCTCTAGCTTATAGAACATTCTAATTTGGCCAGAGGTTATACATGGAGATTAATACCTCCCACAACTACCATAATATCAACACTCCCTCCTAACTAGGGAAGTATTAAAGGAAATGGTCTTGAGCACAAAAATATCATTCAACCGACAACATCATCATAGCCACACAAGCTATCTCATGATCACATAGATCAACTCATGAGAAACATCACCACTATCAGTATCATTTGATAGCATCAATTTCATCATCTCCCGAAGCCATACTCCATATGAGTAATCAGGAATGATGTTGAATAATTCATTTAATCGACAGAGTAATAGAAGAACCATTCTTTTATTCCAGACATAAGTCTTAGAAGAAAAGTTTTCCCAACAGATGTTGAAAGCCCTGGAATGGGCTACAAGGATCATTCTTCTAATCTAGACCTACATCATAGAATAATGTTAGTCCTCCCAGATGATGAAATCCACCCCATGGGATACGAGGACCATTATTCTATCCAGACATACATCCTATAAGAATGAATGTCCTGAACTATTTTCCCTCCGACCACTATTGTGAACTCGGGGAAAATGTTTGTCTTGTACCAATCTTTCCACTCTGGTCACTACTGTGAACTCAGGGAGACAAAACATTCTTCTAATCTAGACATACATCTTATAAGAATATTTTTCCATGGTTCATCAATAATATTTCAACATGGACCATTCTCTATAGGGCGAATGTTTTTCCACCAACAATCTTTCAACCAGGACCATCCTCCACGGGGAGGATGTTTGTCCACCAGAAATCTATCTTTCTTGGACCATTCTTTGCCTAGATAATGTATGTCCATCAACACACTGACTATCCATATAGTTGGCGATCATCTCCAACACTATTTGTATTCTCCTTGGCAATTGGAACAATGTCATTTAATAGAACACAACTATGTCTATACATAGTAGTATACAACTACTTTCCAGTGGTACACAACCACTCCTAGTAGCACATTGCTACTAACCAGTGACTCACAGTCACTACCAGTGGATCACATCCACCACAATAGCATTTAGCTACTATCCAGAAACATACAATCTCCACATCAATCATATCATCTGATATCAACCTGCATAACAATATCATGATACAAACTGAATCATCTAGGCCATTCCTCCACTCACATCTATGAGATCTGTAAGAGTATCTTCCCTTGGAAAGTTAAACATCATCCATGGGCTATCTGGACTATTCTTATCAAGCATAGAAGAAAAATTGTCCCTGATTTCTAAACCTGTACCATTCACCTAACTGGGCCATTCTTCTGACACTAATCACATTGCAACATGGAGAGAACGAGTTTCCCTAGGGAATGACTTTCCCCGATTGATGAACCTGAACCATTCACCTAAATGGGTCATTCGTTTGGCACTAATCATAGTGAAACCTGGAGAGAATGAGTCTTCCCTAGGGAATGATTGTCTGGACCATTTCCTATGGAAAGGATTGTCCTACACCAACCTCCTTTAACAGACCATTCTTCGAAACTACTCAAAATTGTCAACTTCAAAATAATGATTACCCGGAGAAGCAGACCATTATGCTTGACCACTACTCAGAGTGACTACCAAGAAAAATGATTTTCCTAGACCATTCCCCCACACTGGCCATAAGGGGAATCGTTTTTTATGGTACATCAACAATCCATCGGACCATTTTCATTACGAAAATGACTGTTCGATCTAGACCATTTTCTGAACTGGAAAATCATTGTTCGTCAGAAATCTTGGGCCACTTTATGAACTGAAAAGTGAATACCCATCCTAGACCATTTTCCAAACTGGAAAATGACTATCCATCAAGAATATTGGACCACTTTCCAAACTGGAAAGTGATTTCCCAACCTGGACCATTTTCCAAACTAGAAAATGACTGTCCATATATCAATAACATATTAGTGCTCCCTCCCAACGTGGGGGTAATCACTTCCCTTTCCAATAAGGAAGTCATATCCATGAGTCCAGATTGTCCCTTAAGTACACAAAATTTTCATCTTGGATATAGGATTTACCAAAATATGTGTTACCTTCTTATTAGTGGAGATATACTGGAGAACTACTTGTCCCCTCTAGACTTTATCATGGAGAAAATAGTACTTGATCTCAATCTGTTTCAACCTGTCATGGAAAACCAAGTTCTATGATAACTTCACAAAGACCTGGTTATCACAATATATCATGGTCGAATCTAGCACCTGATCAAGTAGTTCAGAAACCATCTTATAGAGCCACACTACTTTTGTACAAGCATCACAAGTTGCAATATACTCTACTTCTACAGTGTTGAGTGCAACCGAATTTTGTTTCCTGCTATCCCATGATATTGTGGAAAATCTCAAACTGAAACATATCCAAGAAGTATGTCTTTTGTCATATGCACTCCCTTCCCAATCCGAATCGATAAATCCATGTAGTTGTATATAATAACTCAAATGTCCCACAAAGATATTTCAAGGCATGCTTTGCAGTTATTCAATTTTCATGACTAAGTTCCACCTGGAAGTATTTTCACAACAAAGAAGATATATGGATGAGTATTCTCTAAATACATTAACGATCCATTCAATTTTTTATTCATGGATGGGTCTACTAGATTAGCGCCTCTCACCTTCCTTAGATCAATCATCATGGGAGTTTGTCATAAATTTGCAATCCATCATCCCGGACTTCTGAAGAATCATTTCAATACACTTCCTCTATCATAGGAAGTTTTCACCATGCTTTTTCTATACATGAGAGGCTTTGTACCAGGTTGTTTGAATCCATACAAAGTCTTATTCTATATTCATACATGGGTCTCTTTCTAGTATACCTCATAACCTTGAGGTTTTTCTATATGCTTCTTCTTCAATTACTATGTTGAGAAGAACAATATTTACATCCATCTGATGTAAACTCCAACCCATGGATAGTGCAAGAGATATAATGGCTTAGGTAGAGGTATACTAGAACAAGTTGTCATCATAATATTCTAGCTCCTTCTAGGAGAACCCTCTAGTCTTGAATATCGCCTTGTATCTATCAATGCTTCCATTTATAAGTCTTTTTCACAATTTCTCACATACACTGTTCTTCATCACAACCTCCTTCTTCAACGTTGGAGTCCATGGAATCTTCTATAGATTACATTCCCTTCCTTCCTGAAGGTTCCAAATTCTTCCTTTCACCATAGGAACATAAATGTAGATGAAAAAACAAGGACATTCAAGGATTCTTTTTGAAGAAGACTTCTTCTAGAGTCAAGTTGAACATGTGTTTCTTATCATGGTTGCTACTTCCAATGAAGAACATGGACAAATACTTCATAATATTCATGGATTCTTCAATGGATCATATTATTGGGGATTATCTCCCTCCTAATCCCAGCTTCATGCCTGAATGAACAATATGCATGTTTTTCTTTTGGAATTATGTAATTATCTCCCTCCATATGAGATATTCCATGCTTCCTTTTGCATCCTTCTTGCTTTCTACAAAGTGTCACAAGTTTATTCTAGTTTCCTATTGATTACTGACTTCTTTCTAAGTGAAACTCCCTATGCGTATCTTCAAGTTTGTTTCTATTTTTTCTGGTTGTTTCCCATCTGGTAGTTGTTGCAAGCATTGTGTCATCCTTATAAACTTCTTCTATGACAACTTTCACAAAGATTGTTCATCAAACATATTTCACAAGGGTACCTGCCTGAAACAAGAACAACAAGAGAAAACAAGAAATATCTCTCTAGAGGAAATATTAGTTCATCTTGCAAACAAGTACAATAGGCATATATATCAATGGTATTCATATGCAGTCAAGTATTCATTGCACCTAGAAATAATAGAACCTTTCAAAGGATGTTTTTGTAATGTAGCAACTATCATGCTTGATATATACAAATTTGAAGCTTAACAATTTAATCAAGCCTGGAACCTGAAGCCTCACTTGCTATGGAGGGTGCGCTTGTTCTTATGAATGCACTGAGTCAAAGATTACATCTTGGACAAGGTCTCTAGTACTTTCCATTAAAATACACTCATGTTTTTCTAGATGATATAACTTGGATAACATATACAAGTGCATACCTTTGAAGTCTTGTAGCATTATCGATCTTGTCTTCCAATGTGAAACTAGATACCATCTTGACAAGAAGAGATTAGAAATTGAATCGAAAGATCCAATGATTAGAACAAGATAGAAAATCTATAATTTCAAATTTGACCACAAAATCAATTTGACGAGAATTCAACCTTTGACTTTGACTTTGACCAGTCAACCTTTGAATTTGATCAGTCAAACTTTGACTTTGACTAAAAATTCAAACCTAATTTTTTTGCTAGCTGAGGGTACCAAGAGGTGAGTTAGGCCAGGGTGCACTAGGATGTCAAGGAGTTAGGTCAAATTCTTCACCAAAAGTGCTTAAACACAAGGTTTAGGGTTTGTTGCAGTTGCATTATCAGAAAACCTAGCTACAACTATAACTGGTGCCACAACGAGCTTAAAAAATAACTTCCCAATATATCTTCCAGTGGTTAGACTGTTTGAAGACAGTGTGGTTCCATAACCTGTTATAATAAAAGAGATGTGCTCATTTTTCCATAGACAATATCTCAATTTTTTCACCCAACAATAAGCATGCAGCCACCCCCGAAAACCATAACCTTGACAGATAGAATAATTATGGAAGTAGTAACAGACCCAACAGATAAGAAAGAAATAACATATCTCTCTTTCTCCAAGAATAACCCAGCAAACAAAAATTCCATAAACCAGAAACCAAGACCAAAATCCTAGTTGCAGTAGCTACAACTACACTCCTTCTCCAAACTTGTGCACCACTTGTCTTGTGTGAGTTGTGAGAGTGTGTATGACCAAATGAGCTCAAACTTCCTCTATTTATAGTGATCTTTATATCCTTTCGAGGACGACTTCCTTTTTTAGAGGCCAATACTTAAATATTAATTCTTTTAATGAGTCGACATGTCTTCTAGGGTTTCTATACATCTTTTTAGGGTTTCTCTACTTTTGGAACATTCTAATATGGTCAGAGGTTATACATGGAGGTTAATACCTCCCAGAACTACCATAATATCAACAGATTAGTGTTTCTTTCTTAAGCTATTGAGATAGTTGTCGAGTAATGGGGTGAGTTGGTCCACCAAAAAATTCTTATTGGAGAGTGGTATCGCAATGATTAGTACGACACAAGGAGCCTGTTGAAATAGGTCCCAAATAATGGTGTGTTCGGGACCTAGATTTTTGTTTTAAATTCTTTTAAAAGATATGGAGTTATACTCCCACCTAAATAATATTGCATTGACAAAATGCTCAAATTCTCAATATTGTAGATTATGTAGGAATTCTATGGACTAGTAGCATGAAGCAGTGCTTCCAATGACTAAATGTGTAATTTTTCAAGATAAATCTTTTTGTATGTTTTTCCAAGACTGAGAGAAAGGTGTAGGATTTTGAGGGTTCTAAAGACATGCGAGTGTGAAGTGTTATAACTCTCTGATATATGAATGGGGTCCAACAATAGTACTCAGCCCAATTTCTCAACCCTCTAACTATGGAGGCTCTACTATACCCTTAGTTGTACTATCTGATTACCTAGGTACTATAGAGTAATCTTCCCCGATGTTCTTCTCAGTGCCATTATAGCAACCAAATGATCAATTGACTTATCTAAGGCTAGTTTCAGGAAACCTAGAGGACTTTTGATATACCCAATGGTATATGGAAGTGAAAATCCATATACAGGTGTTGTCTAATGTGGTACAACTAGAAGGGGTAACAATAAGGGTTACGAAGGTTTCCAACTAGCTGAAACCTCTTGTATTTCATGTGTGTTTTCTTCCCCTACCATGGTTTTACCCAATGAACAACAAATCATTGTGTTAAATATAGATGATGGAACACATCTCTAGCCTGGAAAAAAAATACTCTAAAATATGTGCTCATGAAAGTGTTATGATACCACTTGTGTTGTTATTTATAACCAAAATGAAAGATACAGAGAAAAAATAATATAGTTTACCGAGATTTACTACAGAAAAAACATATTGCAACCACAAAAGACAATAAAGAACTAGGATAACACCAAAATGTTATATCTTTATTATTGAAGCAATGTTCACTTGCCTCTTCAAAGGGGAAACCTATAATTGAGCGGAGGTATGATTATAAATAATTTCACAAGTCATCTAATTACATTGCTTCTACATCTTCATATAGTACTTTCTACCTCATAGGAACATTCTAGATAAGGAACTTTCTAGTAGGGGAAACCTTCTAGTAAGCCTTATTATGTTTATTTCTTTCACACTACTACATGGGCCTTATTTACTAGAGATGGTTTCCATACATAGAAATACATAGCAACATATCTATCTACTTAGGGGGTTAGGGTGGTTAGAACCCTATCAACCTAAGATGGAGAAGTTTGAAAAAAAGATGAGGTGGGGTATAGCATCCTACAAAGCTCCTTTCAACAACATCATTTTTCTTAAGGAGATGCATTAAATTAAAAAATTGATGCATGGACTAAACATATAAGGAAATGGAGAAAAACAAGGGTGAGGCGTCCTCAAGCCATGTGGGACAATCTTCCAGAGAAGAGGATTCAAATAGACAAAGAGGGTCAACTTCCCAAGTGGGAGAAAATGCCAACTTACTTGAGGAACCTAACATATAGAAAGGGGAAATGAACAATCAACCATATGTATCAAGATGATTGATTTCTCCTCTCCTCCATATTTTCTATAAAGAGGATGAATTGATTGTATAAGGGATATTTGCTTGTGCATATTTGTAAACTTTTTTATGAAATGTTAATGACTGAGAAGATACTGCTAGCCAAGCCATTTGGAGATAGACTTCATATATGAAATG
>ML782729.1:8393-141826 GCA_009831015.1 Picea engelmannii
AGTGATCTGTCATAAGTACAAATTTTCTTCCCAAGAGGTAATGCCTCCACATTTTTAAGGCATGCACTATGGCAGCCAGTTCTAGATCATGAGTCACATAGTTGACCTCATGTTCATTCAATTTTCAGGATTCATAGCAGATCGCCTTTCCTTCCTGCATAAGGACTCCTATGATCCCTTCTTTACAGGAATCTGTGCACACAAGGAAGTCAGCTTCTGGGTTAGGGATTTTCAACATGGGTGCATGGGTTAGTAGATGTTTCAAGGTTTGAAATATTTCTTCACATTGTTGTGTCCATAGAAACTTTATCCCCTTCTTTTGGAGGGCAGTGACTGGACAACCAATCTTGGAGAAATCTTTTATAAATCTCCTATAGTATCCCGCTAATCCCATAAAGGTTTTGATGTCTGAAACATCCTTTGGGGTAGGCCATTCCATGATAGACCTGATCTTGTCAGGATCTACTGCTACCCCTTCCTCGAACAGAACATGTCCCAAGTAATGTATTTGCTTCTGAAAGAAGTCACATTTGCTGAATTTAGCATAGAGCTGATGCTCTCTTAGCACTTGCAGCACAAGTCTAAGATGCTCTTCATGTTCTTCTCTATTCTTGGAGTAGATTAATATATCATCAATAAAAACTAGTACAAATTTATCTAAAAATTTACTGAGTACATTGTTCATTAAGTACATGAAAGTGGCAGGGGAATTGGTTAACCTGAATGGTACTACCACAAACTCATAATGACCATACCGTGTCCGGAAAGCGGTTTTATGGATGTCTTCACCCTTGATCCGGACTTGATGGTAACCCAACCTCAAGTCAATTTTTGAGAAAATAGATGCACATCCCAACTGATCGAATAGATCATCGATCCTGGGCAACGGGTACTTGTTCTTTATGGTTACTTTATTAAGTTGTCTATAATCTATACACAGTCTAAGGGTGCCATCCTTCTTTTTCACAAACAGGACTGGTGCTCCCCATGGAGACATGCTGGGTCGAATATATCCCTTATCCATCATTTCTTTCAATTGTAATTTGAGTTCCACAAACTCAAGTGTGCTCATTCGGTAAGGTGTCCTAGACACCGACACCGCTCCTGGTGCGAGCTCTATCGAGAAGTCAATGTCTCTCTTCGGAGGTAGACCTGGTACCTCTTCTAGAAACACATCTTTGTATTCTCTCAGGATAGGGTGATCATCAGGGCTTGGTTTAGCACCTTCGGTTGTTTTCAACACCTGTATTGCATATAGGGGACATCCCTTTCGGCAATACTTTCTCATTTGTAGGGCTGATATTTGTCTCACCGAGACTGGTTTTCGGATCCCTTGAAGGGTTATCCTTTTTCCTTCTTTGATCACACATTCTAAGGTTTTATGGAACAGTCCAGTTTGGCTTTATGGGCGGCCAGCCAATCCATACCAATCAACAGATCGTATGATCCCAGGGGTAATACATTAAGGGTTGCTTGGGTGGGGAATTCACCCAACATTAACTGGCAGGCTAGTATGGCCTCTACCACCTTTCTTTTAGTGCCAGTGGCTAATTGTACCAACCATGGCTTGGTTTGTTTTCGTGGTTGTAGCTTACATTTATCAACAACTTTAGGGGCTATATAACTCAAATTTGAACCAGGGTCAATCAAAACAGACACCAAATGCTTGAAAATCATACCTTCTATTTCCACCACTGAAGCTTGGTGGTAAGCTTGGTTATTATCCAAGGCTGCAAAAATCAATGGAACAATCCTTGCCACATCATTGACTGTGGTCGCTTCCTGAAGGTTATAAACTTTTCGACTATTCTATTGTTGGTGTGGACAGTCTCTCAGGAGATGCTCTCCTCCGCAACCCCAGCATTCCAGAGGTTTTCTCTTTGGGTTATCAGTCTTTACTGGTACAGGTCCAGAAGTTTTATTTCCGTCCACTGAGGGAAAGTTCTGCTGGAGTACACTCCAGGTTGGAAAGTTCATTCTATGGTTCTTCTTGTAGTTTTTCAATCCTGAGGATTTGATCCCCTTTTTCTGAAATCTCGAACCACTCTTCTAGTTCTAGTCTCTGCAAGACTCTGCCCGATGTCCATATTGTTCACGACAATATGTTGCCTTTCGTATAGTGTCTTCTAGCGTCTTTGGTTCATCGAATTTGATTCGGTTCCGATATTCCTTGGGTAACCCACTGATGAAGTGTTGTGCCTTCGCCTTCTCTGCTTTGATGTAGGGTACATATCTCAATAAGTCGAGGAATTTGTTGACATATTCCTCTATAGTGAGTTGTCCCAGTTTGAGTTCATAAAACTCTTTAGCCTTCTCGTCGAAATATGTTTCCGACAAATACTTCTTCTGGAAGTACTTTTCAAACTGTTTCCAAGACAGGTCCTCCTCACGGAACCCTTTTATATTCTTAAGGTCTTCCCACCAGATGGAAGCTTTTCCGTTCAGATTGAAAGTGGCCACTCGGGCCTTCAAATTTTCTGAAAAATCATGGACTCTGAAATATTTCTTCAATCCAAGTATCCAAGCCTCGGCTTCCTCTCCCTTCTTTATCTCACCATCGAAGGAGGGAGGTTTGGCCTTTTTGAATTCCTCAAATTTATGACTCTTGGAAGTCTTTTGCTTCTTCTATTTTCTTTGAGAATAGGAACTGGTCCTGCTGCTGGAAGAGCCTTCTTAATCGCCAGCTTCCTTCTCAGTGGAATCATCTGGTACTGGTCCTTTACCTCTGGGGTGGACCTTTCTTGACATGCTTCTCTCAGTATGGCCACTGACACGACCATGTTTCTATACTTTGGGTTCATGCTGCATTTGTCACTGTAGGTCGGATAAGCTCTGCAGTAACACTACATTAATTTCAGTTTGCTTTTCTTGTTCTTTGATCATCCTTTCATTGTTGACCTTGCAGCTTTGCAACTCAACCATGAGACTCCTCATAGTCTTGGCTAGGTCTGGAGGGGTTCCTATTGCTCTTCTTTCATTAGACTCTTCGTCTCTGTTGTGGGAGCCTTCTCCCACCTCTTGGTGAGTTACCATACTCTGCATCGGTGATTCCCACGGTTGATCATCTGCTAGAGTGAAAAGGAAAACTCTACATATTAGTCAAGATTTAAATACATTTTATAATTTGTGCATAATTTATAACTCTTTCACATGCATACACAGTCGGGTTCTCATTTCCAAGTTTTAATCCTAGACAAGAGAGTTACGTTAGGAGGTTATTTTTCGTAGGAGTACTTCGAACGGAGATTATGCGTAATTCGTGCATGAGCCCAATCAGGCTGAGTGTTGTAACCATGCTCTGATACCAATTTGTCACATACCCACTACGAAGATAAAAAAATTTCATTTATTTCTCAACAATAAGAATCCACGGAGTCCTATGGGGCTTAGCGCAGGCTAGCTCTTTCCTTTATCCACGTCCGCTCACAAGACCTTTTCTTCTTCCATGACCCGAAGGATTCTAACATCCTTCTATTTCCCTATCTGGAAAAAAATCTGCACCCACAGAAACTCTCCACTAAATCTCCCCTTTCCAACCAGGAAATCGGACTTCCCGATTTCGTGATTCCCATGATCACGCGTTTGTGTCTTGCGATTCCCCGAAACCTGATGTAAGTCAAACACTGACCCTTCGCGTCCCTATCGGGGTTTATCCTGTCATGAATTCGGAACTTTCGATGTCAATGACACTTGCATTTCTGACCCTCGAACCTCGATGGACCAAAACACTGATGTGTGCCTTGACGGGTTTTCCCTCCTGGTTAAACTCCGACCCACATGACCGCTAATCCATAAGACCATGGTCTTAGCTCCTGTCAGGATTTCGAACTTCGTGGGATCAAAGTGTATGGACACTTTGTCCTCAGGATCCCCGATCCTCCGATTCCCGATACACCGTTGCGCTGACACACGCAAGGGTTGAATTTTCAATGGTACCTTCACCTGTCGCCTTTTCGGATATCGTGGGATCGCGAATCCTATTTTGAAGTTTCCTTCGGAGCTTC
Organism: Picea engelmannii; assembly: GCA_009831015.1. Taxonomy (NCBI): domain Eukaryota; kingdom Viridiplantae; phylum Streptophyta; class Pinopsida; order Pinales; family Pinaceae; genus Picea; species Picea engelmannii. Next base: position 12,398 of record ML782729.1, read on the forward strand.
ACTTCCCGAAACCCTGATGTGATCTGCCACCTGTCCACCTCGCCGACTCCTTCGTGGCCCACACTCCTTTAGCCTGTTGGGATATCGCGTTTCACGATTTCGCGATTCCCGCTGCTATAGTTCCTTTGTCCCCGGGAATCACGAAGTGCCGAACCCCGACCTTCTCTGGATATTCTAATATGTGTCCTATCTGAGATCTATGTCTAGGATTTCCTCGCTATTTCGAGACTCAAAGTTCCCAAATTTCTTAACTTCAGAACTCCCGATGCCTTTTCAAATTTTCCCATTTGTCAACTCGAATCCCCGGTATCTGAAATACCGATGGAATCTTGATCTCACAAATGCCGATATCCCAATGTCCACGCCTCTCGTCGGGACTTTCAACCTCCTGTTCACGACGACTTAACCCTCATGCATCTCTTAACAGATCCAATGACTGTCAGGTTTTTCTAGCTAAGATCTAATGGCTCAGATCTGTCACACCTCGCGCATTCTTCCACTACTTCATGGATGTGGAAAAATCAACGGTCCAAATGTTCTCATGGACCTTGGGGGTCTATGATCCCGATTTCCTCGCTATTCACAAAGATAGAGGGAAAAGGGGCAAAGTATGTAACGCCCTTGTTTCTTTCGTCAATCTAACGGTTGTGAATGACCATGGGTCTTCCGAAAGGATCTCATCCGTCGATTCATTACTTATCCCTACGCTGCTACCTTGGGATTTTTAAGAGGGTCATTCCTCCTCATACAGGGTTGTTAAGACTTTCACAGCCAAGTCCTTTTTATAGGTTCTTGGTAAACCTTTCCAGAGAGGGAATCTCTATGAAGAGATCTATTCCGGGGCATTCTTGGAGACAGATAAGGGGAAACAACTTCCTGAGAACGGGCTGGAAGTCTGACTTGGTTCAACTTAAGCATAATTAAATTCATTTATCAACATAAGCCATGCGTGATTTTTCTATTATAAGCATATACAACTACTAGTACTGATCAAACACCATACAATCATTCTTATAATGAAAACATTCATAGTTCTGCAGCTTATGAGCATAGTTATTAAAATACATATATTTCAAGGTTCCAGAGGAAAAACACTTATCAGAAATAGCACCAGGGTTAAGTAACTGCTGAGAGGGGTGCTTGTTTCCACCCAACCGTAGGCTCAGCGACTCCCAGCGGATTTACCACTAGCCACCCCCGAGCTGAAACCACGATGCTGTGAGACTGCGTCTCCGTTTTCTAGTGACCAGGAGTGAAGGTTGCAATCCTTCCTCTCTGCTATCACTCTCTCTGTGTAATGCCAGAGTTCCCCTCGCATCTGCCCCAATCGATTCTATCCCACGCCTTATCCTCTTGCGAGGTTGCGTGTGGCGCGATTACCCTCACGTTGGTCAGTCATGATGGCTCTACAGATAGGCGGTTCACCGCCCCATCCCTCATTAAGCCATCAACCTACCAGCCTGCGGGACATTTAATTCGAGGCTAGCAAGCTGCTTTTGGTTCTCCGGGCCAGTGGAGTCCAAATACGGTAATTAATTCTCAGTGGAAGTTAATGCCACCTTTTCAGGTGCCTTCCACCGCCATCATGGTCTCTTTTTCTGCACATCCCCTCTCAGCAGTCCTGCAATAAATTCAAAATGTTATTCACATTGATTGACCTTTTCCTCAAGGTCTGTTTACATCACATATTCACATTTATGAGTTCTCCATAGTTCTTGGCCAGTCCAGTTATATTTACAAGCTGGGGGAAACAGGGTGTTACACATGTTCTAGAGGATGTATCCAGTGTTTCCATGGTGCCATTCGCAATGCGACACACATAGAAAAAAAATGTGACATATACGACACTTGTGACAAAAGTGAAATACTGACGAAAATGAGAATGTGACATTATCGAAGTGAGGAATTTTGACGTGTAACAGATTGCCCCCCAAAGTGTAAAGTCAGAATATGAAAGATGATGACCGAAACACTTTGTATATTCTTTGAAGCAAGCGTATGGAGTCGGAGAACCTGGTAGAAGCTGCAAACAACCATCAAACACATGTTAATATGTGTTCCAATCCCAATGTAGGAATACATATGCTTGTCTAATAAATGACTCAAAGTATGGCCGCCAATAAATACACCGCGGATCCATGATGATATTAACTAAGGGTATGGCCACCAGTCATACAATGTGGATCCATACTTCTATGACATGGACTGATCATAGCCACAAAAATACATAGTGGAGCTACAATATGATAAGACATAGCCATAGACCAATACAACGTGGATATATGTAACAACATAAGTATTAACATGTTTAAATTATTTCCTTTGCATCCTGGAAAAGCATATCTCATAATGAATGCTCAACCCAGGGTCTTTGTCCCAATCCCAATGTAGTATGAATCTAACCATGTGAATATATGTCTTGATGTTGAACATGGTAGAAACCAATTGATTATCGATCGTTGAGGTGAACTGTTAACAAGTGAGAGGGAAATCACCAATGACGTTAATGAATCCCAAGGTACCCTAGTACTTTTTTTTTTCTTCATATAAGATATGATCAATGTATTATTACAATAATGAGTGTTCCATATATAGGGAACATATGGTGACCATCCATGAAAGGACTCAACCCTTGAATAATCAATAACTATTTATTATTATCATTTACTTATTATATATAATATTTAATAATCAATAATTATATTATTAATTATTATTCTAAGAGAATGTCTTCCCGATGTTGTCCAAACATCAACACTCCCTCTCAATGAGGGAGACATTCTGCAACATTCCAAGCTTGTATTTGAAGTATACAAACTTCACCCTAGACTCATGACACTTGTCTATCAATCTTGGGAGACATCTCTCTCCCACCTGAACTGAGGAGAAACTCCTTCTATGGTTCTCTCTCTGAGCCAATTAAATCTCTCTAAGATTAGGCTCACTTTGGGTCCGCATGTAATAGCATATAACATCTCGAGTCTTTATCATTCCTTGTCAAATCACCATGACTAGGACAAATACCACACCAGGATCTTTCACCACAGGTACACACCTATGAGTGAATGTCAGCCTGATGCTAACTAACATGTGGAACTCACTTCATGCACCTCGAGTCCATATTATTCCTTGTCATGATAAAGGAAGGACTACATCTGGGCCCATTTACCACAAGTTCACTTTTATGATAAATGTATCCTATCTCCCTTGGTCTACAGCTCAATCTAGGAGAATTTATGCTTGATCCTGAAACATCAACACTCCCTCTTAGCTATGGAGGTATCTTTCCATAGTAGTACACAACTACTGTCGAGAGACACACAGTCTCTGCCAGTGGTACACAACCACCATAGTAGAAAAAGGTTTGTCACACATGGCACTCCCATGTGGACTTGTAGAGGCTACTCCCTCTAGGAACACTTAGGGTCAACTCCCTTGACATGTACTCATGTTCTCTCCACATGGGATGATGGGATATAAGCACAAATTCACTTATCCTTTCTCGAATAAGTTTCCTCACAGATCAACTCAACTCAATTCATAGAGGAGTATGATCTGGAGAAATTTTGTGACACATGGCACTCCATGTGGACTTCTAGAGGCTACTCCCTCTAGGAACACTTAGGCTCAACTCCCCATAGTGTGAGATGTCAAGGGTCAACTCCCTTGACATGTACTCATGGTCTCTCCACATGGGACGATGGGATATAAGCACAAATGCACTTATCCCTTCTCAAATAAGTGTTCGACTTATCCATTCTCAAATAAGTGTCCTCACAGATCAAATCAACTCAATTCACAAAGGAGTACAATCTGGAGAAAGTTTGTCACACATGGAAATATATGTGGACTTCTAGAGGCTACACCCTGTAGAATCACTAGGGTCAACTCCCATAGTCTGTGACTTCAAGGGTCAAATCCCTTGACATGTCCTCATGTGCTCTCCACATGGGACATTGGGTTATAAGCCCAACCACACTTATCCCTTCTAGGATAAGTGTCATGACAGATCAACTCAACTTAGTCACAGAGGAGTACGATCTAGAGAATGTCTCAGGAATCTGCAAACATCAACACTCCCTCTCAGCGAGGGAGGCATTCTTTTCCATGCCAAGAATGTTACGAAAGTACTTGAACTTCGTCCCGGTTTGGTAAGAACATCAACAACCTACTCATTTGTAGGAAGGTACTGAACCAATACTTCCTTCCTCTACACCATGTCTCAGATGTAATGGTACTTGATCTCAATATGGTTCGATTTGTCATGAAACACTGGATTATCATAGATCTTCACATAATTTTGGTTACCATAATGAATAATGGTGGAATCCAGCTCATGTTCAGATAAATATGCAAGGAGCTTGTGAAGCCACACTTTTTCATGGACTCTCATACTTAATGCAATGTACTCTTCTTCTGTTGTGCTCAAAGCCGCATAAATTTGTTTCCTCCTACATTAGGAAACCATGGAAGATCCCAAAGTGAAGCAACACCTGAAGGTTCTCTTTCTGTCGACTGTGCTCCCTACCCAATCAAAGTCAATATATTCCTGTCATATCATATCAATATTGGAAGTATATCTCAGACCATGTCCAACTGTGCCTCTCAAGTATCTCAATACATGCTTCCCAGCAATCTAGTCTGTCTATCTCAGTTGACTTATAAATTGGCTAAGTGCACTCACTGCATAGAAAATATTTGGTTTGGTGTTAATCAGAGACATCAATTATTCAATCAGCTGTTTGTACAGAGTTGGATCAATTTTTTCATAATCGGAAGAAGACACACTTAGTTTCTTCAGATTCGTCATCATTGGTGTAGCCATGGGATTCAAGTTAAATATCTCAAACTTCTTCAATATCTCAACTGTGTACTTCCCCTGACTCAGGAAGATCTCACCAGTTCTCTGCCACAACTCTAGTCCCAAGAAGTAGTGCATCATACCAAGGTATTTCATCTCAAACTTAGAGGCCAATTCATACTTGCATTCAACAATAAGTCTCTCTGTATCAGTGAGGAATAAATCATTAACGTAGAGGACCAAAATCAGAGACTCACCATTAACAGTCTTGTAGTACATAATGGAATTGACAACACTTTTGTTGAAGCCCAAAAATCATCAAGTGTCCATCAATCCTTGCATACCAAGCTCGAGGTGGTTGCTTGACTCCATACAAGGCCATATTCAACCTACACACATAAGACTCCTTCTCATGTATCAAGAAACCATCTGGTTTCTCGATGTATACTTCTTCCTCAATCTCTCTATTGAGAAAGGTTGTCTTTAAATCCATCTGATGTAATCTCTAACTTGTTAGCACTCTGTAAGTTTTGTCTAACTAAATAGACAAACGACAGAGGTAACTATTTCAACCTACTTTAGAGCTGGGCACTAGCCTGCTCAACTTAGAGAGGGCTCTCTCGTGTCACTGGTTATTTCTTTGATAATCAGTGGCTAGATTTGGTTTGTTTTGGGTATTTTTATAAAGTTGTTGGCTAGGAAGGGGAGGGACACTTTCGGAAATGGAGTTAAAATTATGACATTGAATGAAAACATTGACTAGCTTGTAGAACTCTCCAGAGGATAAAGGCTAAATGAGGCAATGAATCTGAGTTGTAAATTGAGTTTAATCAGAGTGGTAAGAGGAAGGAGAAAACAAATAACTACATCAGAGAATTACAAAAATGAATTCTGAATTAGCTAGGAAGAAATACACACAGTTTAAATTGCTTAAGCTGAGAGCGTCACAAGACGAATTCTGGGCCTTTAACTCTCCAATTTAAATAGACGAAAATGTAAATGGAAATAAAGAACACAAGAAATACATACAATGAAAGGAGACAAAAATCATATCACCACCATTAGAATCTTTTCATGGAGACTTCAAAAGCTTCTTCATGTGTATTCAATTCAGATCCAGAAAATTATAATTGAGTACAGAAACAATAAAAAGGTTCCCATGCACTTCTGCCAACATTTAATACATTCAGAACCTCTATCATTTATACAATTTTGAGTTCCTTTAGTTAGAAATTGATTACAATAGTTGAACTTAAATGTTTTAGCTTCTACAATGATTACAAATGACAGTTTTCCGAAAAACATTTCATGATCCCTACAGATTTCCCTGATGCTCCAGGTCCTTCCTCTGCCACGTTCTCTTTAAAATGTCACTTATAGTCTTTCAAATCTAATTCCATTTATCCATATTATTATTAAATATTTGGGAATAATATATTTGAATAAAAAATAATTCCCAAATAATTTTCTATCGTGTAGAATTAAATTTCCATAATTTAATTCATGCCTGTGGTTTTGAAAACTATGTCTTGTTTGCCCAATTTACCATTTCACTGTAAAAAACATTTACTTGTCTTGTTTTCCAAGTTTACCATTTCACTATAGAAAACATTTACTGTTACCATTTCAATGTGAAAAACATTTACTGTGTCATGTTTTTTCCAATTTACTGTTTCACTGTGAAAACCATTTAGTGGTTTCTTTCCCATGGTTTTGAAAATCATGTCTTGTTTACCATCTTTGGTAAAATACTTTTGATCTTCTTATTTTACTTTTGTAAAACCTTTGGATAAAGAATTATCCAAGTCTTCCTTTCGCGTGCATCTTCCCATTTAATTATTTTCCATGGAACTAAACATTAATCTCTTTAATTTGTAAAACTTAAATTTTACCTCTGTAAAACCTTTTCACCGTGAGGAAGAATCTCATTTTTTGGAAATTCCATAATTATTATTGAGATGCATTCCTGGAAAATATGCCGCACATAAACTATATGATAAATAGTTGCATTTATTATTTCGGGCTTGGGTTGGAGTGGTTTAATCCAAACTACTTTTACCTAGTTATTTACCACTTAAGGACAAGTCTCCCAAACCAAAAACCACCAGTTTATATATCGTCCCACCTTCACATAATTAACCTCCACGTTAATTCTATGCTTGGTTTATATATCGGCCCACCTTCACATAATTAACCTCCGCGTTAATTCTATGCCCGATATGTATGTGCGCCCTCCATCCACCCTTTGGCTTTTCCATATTATAAATTGAGATTAGTGCCCATGATTTGACATGATGCCATAAATTAAATATTGGATCAAATATTAATATAAATATAAAAATATAAAAATATTTTTATTAATAATAATAAACCCCTTTTTCTATTTTCTAAGGACTTTGGGCATATGAGGCTTAACACATGACTTTGTGGATAGGATAAGGGTGCTTAATAAAATGAATATTTTTTATTTTCAATGGGAATATGAAAATAAGGGTAAAAATGAATGAAGTGATGTAACTAAGGGATTCAGATACGCATTAAGGATAGGTATAGGTTTGGAATATTTGCCAGATATTTTACTCATGGAGGACATGACTATTTTGGATGATCAGTTGAGTGAAGGATTTAGGTGATGGGATGGTGAAAAAGTTTTAAAATCTAAGTGGAAAGATAACACAAGGAAAAGATTCTTTGGGAAAAATTAATGCAAATTAGTAGGTGATAACATAGGCTCCAACTGGGGATGCTATCCTCCCCGTGAGGTAGAAAAGAACTCATAGAATTGATTCCTGATCCATTGGTATGCTCCCAAAACATGTGTGTGTACGTTGCTCTTACCTGTCACCAGTGTCTACTGAAAACCAAACTCTGCACACTACTCTCAACCAGATACTGAACACTGAATACACCGCTAAAATCTGACTCTACACACTACTGCAAATCCAAACTGAAAATTGGTTGACCAACAAGCTTATTCACACACTCCTACCTACCCTAACTATTGAAATGAACTGCCAATCAAGTGAAATCATAATTCCAATGCATCCAATCAAGCAATTGGCTTCCCGATTTTTCTCTGCTCACATATTTCTTAAGAAGGAAGACAAATGTAAAAGATGGTAGCTGAAAACAAAAATTGAATCCAAAAGCCGATCTTATGAATGAAACAAACTCCCCCTTCACTGATGACTGTAATAGGATGGCCACAGGATCTTGAAAACCATGAAAAATCATTTCTTCTTGATGAGAAAAAATAGAAAGACAAGCCTCTTTCATAAGTTTTTATTTTTCTTTCTCTATTTCTTCTGTTTTGAGAACATTTTCAAATGAAATGGAAGCAATAGGTTTGTCTACTCTTCCATGCATATCAACAAAAAAATTCATACATTCTTGAACATCTTCAAATATGGCAGCCATATTATGTGCATCAAGGCTATCCTCTTGTTCATCAAACAATTTTGATTTGGTTTTATTAAACTTCTGGAAATTTGCTTGAGGACTGTCATTTTGACTTTGAAATGAATGAATGGAAATAAGTTCATGCTCATAATCTTCTTGCAAATGTGAAAAGCTAACATCATGCACTATTTCATAGTCTAGACATCCCATGGATGCATTTTCAAAACCATGATTTTCAAATGAATCAAATAAAACCACTGCCTCTTCATTATCTTTCTATATTTCCGACTAAAAAATGACATACGTTGTTTTGTTGCTTTCCTGAAACTCTATGTAATTTGTTTGTTCACTTCTTGAAGTCTCCATAGATGCAGTTTCAGAATCATCATCCATGTCTAGGCCACTTAGAATTTGAACAACCACATCGTTGACAGGGGAATAAAGACAACTTTGAAACACTTTGTCTTGCTGGAAATCTTGTTGAATATATTCATCAAGTTCAAGAGAAGGAAAATGACTTTCAGCAACAATTTCTTGATCAGCTTCACCTTCAACCAAAGGAGGGGATACTATTTTTTGTTGGGATGAATATTCATAAAGGGATTCTATGATTTCATCATTCATACACTCTTCATCACCAAAAACATTTTCAAGGTACTTAATGAAATGTTCACAAAATTCACAACAATCTTCAAACACCAAGAATGAAGGATTCGATTCTCCATAATGCTTAAAGAATGTTATGTGGAAATCCTTAAGAGGGTATAAGCTACCTAGTTTTAAACCTTCATACCATAATCTTGCCTTCCCCTCTAAAGTATCTATAAACATTTTCATCAAACAATCCTCATGAAATTTAACCCCCAACTTACATATGTGCATGTGAAATATAATCAAGTGCAAGGCAACATCATTTCCTTTCCCATCTTCGAATTTAGGCAAATATTCTTGCCAATTTATGTGAGGAATACGATTTGGAAAGCCAGGAATATGAGAGCGATTCATTGGAGCATACCTTGCAGATATTTAACTCGTATTCAGACAATGGAATCACCAATGATGTTTTGAAAGCTAGATTCTTCATTGAGAGTGGAGTCGCCAATTAAAATTTAAATTTCTGGATTCTTCTACCAGTGCAATCACCTTCAAACTGATTTTTTGATGTGTGGATTCTCCAGAGCAGGAATACAGTCAATATGTGCCTAAGTGTATTCTTCTCTCATACCTTATAACTCAACCATGTCATTATTTCCCGGGGAAAATGTTTCAATTTCATCCCCGACAACGGCGCCAGAATATTAGAACTCTGTAAATTTTGTCCGACTAAATAGACAAACGACAGAGGTAACTATTTCAACGTACTTTAGAGCTAGGAACTAGCCTTCTCAACTCAGAGAGGGCTCTCTCGTGTCACTAGGTATTTCTTTGATAATCAGTGGCTAGATTTGGTTTGTTTTGGGGATTTTTATAAAGTTGTTGGCTAGGAAGGGGAGGGACACTTTGGGAAATGGAGTCAAAATTCTGAAATTGAATGAAAACATTGACTAGCCTATAGAACTCTCTAGAGATTAAAGGATAAATGAGGCAATGAATCTAAGTTGTAAATTGAGTTTAATTAGAGTGGTAAGAGGAAGGAGAAAACAAATAACTCCATCATAGCATTACGGAAATGAATTCTGAATTAGCTAGGAAGAAATACACACAGTTTAAATTTCTTAAGCCGAGAGCATCATAAGACGAATTCTGGGCCTTTAAATCTCCAATTTAAACAGACAAAAATGTAAATGGAAATAAAAAACAAAGAAAATACATACAATGAAAGGAGACAAAGCTCACATCACCACCATTAGAATCTTTTCATAGAGACTTCAAAAGCTTCTGCGAGTGTATTCAATTCAGCTCCAGAAAATTACAATTGAGTTCAAAAACAATAAAAAGGTTCCCTTGCACTTCTTCCAACATTTAATACATTCGGAACCTCTATAATTTATACAATTTTGAGTTCCTTTAGTTATAAATTGAATACAATAGCTGAACCAAAACGTTTCAGCTTCTACAATGATTACAAATGATAGTTTTTAGAAAAAACATTTCATGATCCCTACAGATGCCTCTGACGCTCCAGCTCCTTCCTCTGCCACATTCTCTTTGAAATGTCACTTATACTCTTTCAAATCTAATTCCATTTATCCATATTCTTATTAAATATTTGGGAATAATATATTTCAATAAAAAATAATTCACAAATATTTTTCTATCCATAATTTAATTCATGCCCGTTGTTTTGAAAACCATGTCTTGTTTTCCCAATTTACCATTTCATTGTAAAAAACATTTACTGTTACCATTTCACTGTGAAAAACATTTACTCTGTCATGTTTTTTCCAATTTACTGTTTCACTGTGAAAACCATTTACTGGTTTCTTTCCCATGGTTTTGAAAATCATGTCTTGTTTACCATCTTTGGTAAAATACTTTTGATATTATTCTTTTACTTCTGTAAACCTTTGGATAAAGAATTATCCAAGTCTTCCTTTCACATGCATCTTCCCATTTAAATCTTTTCCATGGAACTAAACATTAATCTCTTTAATTTGTAAAACTTAAAATTTACCTCTGTAAAACCTTTTCACCGTGAGGAAGAATCTCATTTATTGGAAATTCCATAATTATTATTGAGATGCATTCCTGGAAAATATGCCACACATAAACTATATGATAAATGGTTGCATTTATTATATCGGGCTTGGGCTAGAGTTTTTTAATCCAAACTACTTTTACCCCCGATATTCACCACGTAAGGACACATCTCCCCAACCAAAAATCATCGGTTTATATATCGGTCGGCCTTCACATACTTAACCTCCGCGTTAATTATATGCCCGATATGTATGTGCACCCTCCATCCACCCTTTGAATTTTCCATATTATAAATCGAGATTCGTTCCCATGATTTGACGTGATGCCATAAATTAAATATTGGATCAAATATTAATATAAATATTTTAATATAAAAATATTTATATTAATAATAATAAACCCCTTTTTTCTATTTTCTAACGACTTTGGGCATATGGGGCTTAACACATGACTTTGTGGATAGGATAAGGGTGCTTAATAAAAGGAATATTTTTTATTTTCAACGACAATATGAAAATAAGGGTAAAAGTGAATGAAGTGATGGAACTAAGGGATTTAGATACGCATTAAGGATAGGTATAGGTTTGAGATATTTGCCAATTTTTTGACTCATGGAGGACATGAATATTTTGGATGATCAGTTGAGTGAAGGATTTAGGTGATGGGAGCTTAACGGAGCGGGTGAAAAAGTTTTAAAATCTGAGTGGAAAGATAACACAAGGACAAGATGCTTTGGGAAAAAATAATGCAAATTAGTAGGTGATAACATAACCCATGGATGTTGCAAGGGAAATAATCATCCGAATAGAAGTGTATCGAGAAATAGGAGAAAATGTCTCATCATAATATATTCCCTCCACTTGAGAGAATCCTCTAGTAACAAATATTGTTTTTTGCCTCTCGATGCTCCCGTCAGTTGTGTGTTTGATCAATACAAACTTATAAATATGTTCCATTGATAGGCCATTCAATGTTGTTACTGCCAACTAGTCTATATCAATGTCGACAAGCCTTCTATCAACCATACTCAACTTCAATTGAATCCTTCTAGTTATTTCGGAAATGGATCATGCCTTTAATCCACATGATCTTCAACCAACTATATCTTAATAGGTTGATCCAAAATTCATCTTCATTTTCAGGTAGTCAAGATAAGTCGATAAGTTAACTATACTTGGCCACACATAGTGATCTCCAGTTGACTATACTCAAGCTACATCCAATATTCTAATTTAGTAGAGATTTCTATCTCTGGTTGATCATTCCTAAAGATTGATAATGGTCTCAATCGAATGATAAATAGGTTTGGAAAGTTGGTCATGTTGTGTATAAAGCGATGTCACACATATCGATAGAGTATGTGTCTCATGGCTCTTGTTTACATTGCTCTCCACTATCTATTATCTCTCTAGGAGTCCTTCTCAGGTTGTAAGTTTGAAGAAGCCTGGTAACTTAAGGTGTGAATGTTTTTGTATTTATGATTGGATCAAATGGGATACTGACCTACTGGATATATTATCTAGACAGTCAAAGGTATATAATCAGATGAGACAATGCTTTCAAGAATCAATGATCAGACAAATATCTTACTGGTGGATGAAGAAAGACTATACTTATTAACCAGAACACACATGTGATGGGTCAAATAAGATAGTAAAGATTAATTATTAAATCACAGTTTATGAATTGGCTAAGTGAGATAGCAGTCAATAGCAATTAAGATAAACATAGATCAACAACAATCATGCAAAGTACAAAAAATATAGAAGAATGGAAATCTGACATCAATAATGAAAGGAACTTGTGATCTGTATTATATATATATCAAGGGTCTAATACAATATATAGCAACAGGTTCTAGTCTCCAGACTCGAACCTCTAGTCTATCAAAATAACATACTTTATAGCCTTTACACACAGTTTCCAGATCTTGAAAGAATGGATCTGGTTTTCCTAAAATAGTCAATATATGAACAATATTACAAAAATAATGGATCTAGTCCATTTCTCCAAGTTGATTTGTCTTTAAAAACTCTGGTGTTCAACATCTTCTCAAAAATCCTAATGTGACAAGGAAGAGTAGATGTTTCTTTCAACAGCTGGAGGTCTTCAATAGCTGTAAGTGTTTTTCCACTAAAGATAGGTCAATTATCAACCATCTACCTTACATAGTGCCTCAAAACTCTGAAATAAGTTTCCAAAATGTAAGTGGAAAATTGTTGGAAACTCTCTTATACTTCATATCACCGAAAATCCCCTTTTCTCGAGCTCCAGATATTTAAAATCTATTTCCCATGGTTTCGATGGCTCTTTTTCCCTGAAAAATGCAAGTTAGTTGCCAAAAGCCCTGATTTTCGGAAGCTAATTATGTGTTGTTATGTTGATTATGCCACTAAAAAGCCCGGGTTTGCCAAAAAGATAAACAATTCAAAAATGAGTCTTCTCCTCGATTATTTGGATTGATCTTCTTGCAAATTTTCAGCAACCTCTGCTAGAATGCCCAAATCTGGGTGTGTATCTATTTTAGACTTCAACATTTTGACTTTTGTCTTCAAATGCCCGACTATTCTCCATAGCCTATTATTGTCCTTTATGATCTTCTTCTTATTATTATTTTCCCTTACACTTTTAAGTGCCAATATTTCAAGGGATGCATTGGTTTCTGCAAAATTCTTTGATAAAGTCTCATATCTGGCCTTTATCACCCTCTCTAACACTTCCTGTTGTGCTATTTTCTCCTTCAGTTTCTTAATCTTCTGTGATTTACTAGATTTTTTATTGCTTGATGTTTCACCTTCCTCATAACCTGTGAACATCTCAGTCTCTGGTGCTTGCTCCATAGAAAATTCTATGATCTAATCAGCATAGACTTCTTCTTTGTTTGAGTCAGATTCAGAGTTTGAGTAGGATAGGTTTAGCACATTTGTTTTCTTGGTCTTCTGAGTTGAATCTTGCTTTGCAACTTCCTTGAAGACCAATTTCTTCTTTGTCTTCTTGAATCTTGGGCTGGATGTTGGTTCTTCTGAGAGGTTAGGGGTGATGGCTCTCCTCCTCTTTAGACTTCTCTGAGGAGTTGGTGAATTTTTTCTTGATTTCCTTTTTCCTTTATCAGGTTGAGTCTCTAACTGAAAACCTCCCCAAGAAAGAAAGTTTTCCCATGTTCTTTCCCTCTTCCTCAATTATTATACAATAATCATTTTGATCAAGGAAAAATGAAACAAGGCATTCTGGATATGGTCAAGTTTAGTTTGAACCTTGTGTGACATCTTTGTCAAGCTCCTGTGAAGATAGTATGGTAGATTGAGAGGAACCTTTCCTGTAAAGTGATCCATAAGTTTGAAGAGATATAACATGACCCTATCATATCTTACCTCTATAGTTATATATAATTGTATGGATTTGAGAAGATCCTGCTACTTCTCCTCCAGATGAGAAGTGGGAATATCCCTATTCGAAATGATGTCTTGGAATTCAGGCTTTAAATAAGGTCTGAAATCTAGATTCTTAGTGACTGTGGTATTAAACCATTTTTTCCCTATTCTTGGCATGCCTGTAGTAGAGGCTATGGCTGCTTCATTGAATTGTATCTCCAAAGGGCCAACTGTGGATTTGTTTCCATCATATGATTTTGCAAAGGCTTCTGTGATACCCTGGTGGTATCCCTCCTGTAGCTTTTTCCATATAAGTGAGACAATTTGCATCTGAGAAATATGGATGAATCTCTGGATGATATTGTAGATATTGTATACTATCTAACTCCTTCCTAAGAAGTGGACCACCTCGTTTCTTACCCATATGAAAAACACAAGTTAATCTATAGAAAACTAAAACAAAGAGATTACCAATGGAAAGAACCTATTGGCGATGAAGAATGAACTCTGTATGATCAAATGGTGGGAAGAAATGTTGTTTATAGGCATTCAAAAGTTGTGGGATTAGAATTCGAATGATGGACATAATGTTGATGTAGACAAGGATCCAAAAACGAGCAAGTGAAATGTAATGATGGTTGGATAACCTTCAGATCTGATAAGACATCACACCTTCACACAGGCTACAAAAGCGACTTCAGAATTATTATTCCATAACCGGTGATAAGGTCATGTAAATGTGTCAATATTTCATAAAAACGATCATCATTCCTTTATGATGTGTGTACTTATTTTCCCTTTCGGACTCTTGAAGAGGCGATGCCTAAAACTGATTCTGCACTTTCGGGGGCTCCTTCATGTTTCCAACTTTTGCTTTTGCCACCGAAAGATTGAATTTTCGGTGGCTCATCTTCAACTTTAAAACAATGAATAGCCATCGAAAAGGATTTTCTTTGATTTTTGAAGTAATAAACAACAAATCAATTTATTTTGGAATTTATTACTTATTCCGTTTACTTGGAAACTATAGACCACAAAAATTTAAATATGACATTTATTCATGACTATGCTATTACCTAAAAGCTTAATAAACTGACTGGTTTATTTTAGGAGATAACATCTGGCTCCTATTGGGGATGAAACCTCCCTATGAGGTTTCAAGAACCTTATTGGACTCAGTATCCTTCCTGTAATTTAAAAAACTGACTGACTGAGTGAGTGTTCCATTGGGCATGGAGTTATTTGACAATACAAACTGAAAAAAAAAGAAGTGAAAATAATATTTACAGTAGAACTAGGCCACCTAATATCTGTTCACCGACCATTGAATGGGCCACTTGATATCTCTTCACCGCCCATTGAATGGGCCACCTGATATCTCTTCGCCTGCAAAATTTTCAAGAACAGTAGTGTTGTTTTGCTGCACTGGTGATATAATAAATGGACCTATCCAGAGAGCATCAAACTTTCCATGTTTACCCTTTTCCTTCCTTGTTGCATCCCATTTCAAAACTGGATTCCCTTCTTTAAAAATATATTCCTTTACCTTTCTATCAAAAGTTCCCTTCATCTTCCTCTGATACAATTCATTCTTTTCAACCAACTGTTCTTTGACCTACTGTAATTCAACCAAATGAAAAATCCTCCTGAAGAAATCTGGCTATTGGTAATGCAAGATGGATTGAAAAAACATCTTTTGTGCCATAAACCATCTTGAATGGAGATGTATTAATAGATTTCTTATTGGTTACTCTATCATCCCATAAGGAAAACTTTAATTTAGAGTCCCAACTCCTTTGATTATGATCTAGTAACTTTTTAACAATTCTTACCAAACTCATATTAGAAGACTCAACAAGGCCATTGCCTTGTGGATAATAGGTTGTAGAATGAACTCGTTGGATTCCCATGTCCTCACACAACTTTACCAAGGATTTATCATTGAATGTTGTTGCATTGTCTATAACAAGTCTTTTGGGACAGTCAAACCTAACAAAAATATGATCATATAGAAATTTAATGATTATTATATGTTAGCATTCCTGGTGGGAATGGCTTCAATCCATTTTGTGAAGTAATCAGTAGCAACAAGAATCCATCTATGTTGATTTCTAGAAGGGGGATGTATTTCTCCAACTAAATCCAACCCCCATTGTTGGAAAGGACTTGTAACCACAACAGGTTTAAGGGGCAGAGACTTCAACTACTGCTTACCTGAAAACCTCTGGCATTTATCACATGATTTGACAAATGCACATACATCAGAAAATAAAGAAGGCCAATAATAACCATCTCTCAAAATCTTATGAGAAGTTGTTTTCCAATAATGTTGTCCACCACATTCACTGCTATGAAACTCTATCATAGTTTGGACCGATTCATCCTTGTTAATGCATCTCAACAATACACCTGAGGGGTCTTTCCAAAACAAGATCTTGTCACTAATACATAATTTAATGACCTTAAGATTCAAATCTCTCACATGTATATTTCTCATGTTCGGAGGAGCTGTAAGATTTTTCAAAAATTAGATAATGCTTCTATACCACTCACAATCATCCAAGTGAGGGGATACTTGAAGGTAATAAGTATTTTTCTCTTAAGAAATATGAGATTGTAAATTTTCTGAATTCACCCCAACAAAATGAATCCCAAGCATCTTACAATTGTCTTCTACAAGTAGTCTAGCAAGTCCTTGGCCTCTTACCAATTTGATTGGCTTGATCTCAATGTCAAACTCTATCATTTTAGCAATCCACTTGCTCCTCTTCCCATCAATGTTTGGCTGAACAAGGACATCTTTTACATAACTTGAAGGTACATAGGCAATTACATTGGCATGTAAAATATATATTTTGAAATCTTTAAGTGATTTGATGAGCGCATAGGATTGCTTTTCAATTGCATCATATTTGACTTCAGCATCTCTCAAAAAATTGTTGAAGAAAGCTATTAGCTTCTCATGCCCATCATCATTCTTTTGTAATAACACTGCAACAATTGTATCATTAGAGGAAAATGAGAAAGTATAAAAATCTTTATCAAAATTTGGGATAATTAAGACAGGGGCAGTCATAATATCTTCTTTGATAGCTTCAAAAGAATGTCTGCCTTCCTCTATCCACTTTACCTCAGAATCCTTTCTCAACATGCATGTGATATGTTTAGTAAGCTCTGCAAAATTTGCAATAAACCTTCTAATGAAATTTATGGTTCCAAGGAAAGATTGGATATCCTTCTTGGATCTTGGGAGAGAAAATTTCTGAATTGCTTCTATTCTTTTTGGATCAATCTTCACCCCATCTGTAGAAACAATATGCCCAAGCAACCTGCCTTCTCTGAATGCAAAAAGAGATTTCATGGGATTTAAAGAAATGCCATACTTTCTACATTTCAATAATGTCTTTCTTAGATGTTGCAAGTGGTCTTCATGGCTATGTGAAAATACTGTGATATCATCAAGATAAATCAAAACAAATCTGTCTTTTTCCCCTACAAATGCACTGTTCGTTTCCCTCTGAAATGTGTCTCCCGCATTCATCAATCCAAATGGCATTTTTTCATAGATAAATGTACCGCATGGTGTGATAAACGTTTTTTTCTCTCTGTCATCTGGATGGACTACAATTTGATTATATCCCGAGAAACCATCAATAAATGACATGACACTAGCTCCAAAGACTTTTTGTAGAATGTGTTCCATCTTGGGCAATGGGTAATTATCTTTTCTAGAGAATTTATTTAAATTCCTGAAGTCTACACAAAGTCTAATCTCACCATTTTTCTTTCTAATGGGAACAAGGTTTGCAATCCATTTCGAATATCTAAGAGGGATGATGATCTTGGCATCCAACAATTTTTTGATTTCTTTCTCCATAGTAGGCAACAACATTGGGCTGAATGATCTAAGTTTCTGTCTGAAAGGTTTTGTGTCTTTGTTCAAAGTAATTTTATGTTCTATGACCTCTGTATGGTATGTCTTCAAATCACTATACTTCCATGAAAATATATCAGAAAATTCCTTTAACAACTCACCATATTCAGATTTATGTTTGTTAGTCAAATGAGATGCTAAATTTACATACTTGGGGTTTTCTCCATTTTCTACATTAAATTGAAACACATCAAAATCTTCCTCCTTCTTTTATAGCTTAATGGAAACATCATTATGATCAAAAAGTCTCTCGAAAGGAACCAAACCTTTGGGGATATGGTTGGTAGAGAGTTGCAGAATTTCATGGGATCCAATTTTATTTCTAAATTTGGACTTTTGAGCCTCTTCATCATGCTCATTTTCCTGATCAATCTGTAAATCTGAATACTCATCCATCACTCCTAGAAACCTTCTTATCTCTACATTATCTTCAAATACCTTCCAGAATTTAACATTATCAGGTAAAGAAGGCCTATACTTTACCTAAATTTCATAATTCAGATTTGGGGGCAAAGGAGGTATGAAAGTACTAGCTGAGACAACCAATGAATCAACTAACTGATTCATGGCCCTGGGAATATATGAGATCTTGAATTCAGTGAAAGTAACAATCACATTGAGAACCTCATCTCTGTAAGCTTTTAGCCTCACATGCTTGGCTTGGAAAGACTTATTCACCTGTTGAATGATCAAATCAACATCTCCATATGCTTGTAGCCTTTTAATCTTCATTTCTTTTGCAGCATTCAAACCTAAGAGAAGAGCCTCGTATTCTGCAATATTATTTGTGAATTTGAAATCGAGCTTGAAAGAAAAGTGTGTAGTTTATTTAGATGGTGAAATAAAAATGACCCCTACTCCAACAGTCTCTTTAGTGCATTCCCCATCAAAGAACATACTCCAAAGATCATCTTCTCCTACCTCTGTGGACTGAACCCCAAGATTTTATAGCAATAATGAATATGATAGTGAATCATCAATATGTAATATGAAAGATCCCATACCTGTGTCAACTGAGTAAATATGATGATTGGTTGGATTTTGTTCATCACTGATAATGTAGGCAAGTTGTGACTCTCTGTATAGTCTCTTATTTCCTCCTCCAAAAATACGAATGGTAGCATATGAAAGATCCATTTGAAGAGTTCCTCCTAACCTCTTCATCCATGATCTTGATAACAAACATATGAATTTGAGTAGAATATTTTCTACAACTACATCCATGACCATAGTTTTCATAGATGCTTGAGTTAAAGTTACTGCCAAATCTTTGATCAACCCGACACATTTAAATTTCCTAGACTCAAATGAGAAAGGATCATGGTAAGTTTTAGTAATTTCTAATCCAAGCTCATCCATAACTGCCTTTGGCATTAAATTGTGAGAGGATCAAGAGTTCAACAGGCATTTATGCAATATTTTGTCATGAATGTTCAGAGAGATATAAAAAGGTGGACAACTTTCATCTCTATCCTCTATCATTTGACCTAAGTCAATGGTGGGCTTGTCATCTTGTATATTAAGGATATCAACAGAGGAAGATATGGATTTGGGATCAAGAGTCTTGAGGATATCTTTCTTGAATGATTCATTCTTCATTAATTCAACCAAAGGTATGGGGATTTTGATTTTATGTATCTCAGCTTCAAAATTGAAAGAATAAGAGGTTTTTTCAGAAAGTTTTACCTCATTTGAAGGGGCTTTCAAAGCAATCTACTGGTCATTAGGAATCTGATCTTTTTGAGTTTGTTGTTTGGCAGGAGCAACAGTCTTCTTGGGAGGAGCTGGTGCATTTTTTTTTACAGTGTTGGACTTGGATATTAAATTGTATATGTTCTTATCATCAGTTTGAAAAACACCATTATCATTAGAATTCTCATTTATCTATTCATTCATTAATGCCTCCTCATAATCATTCTGTGTCAGATAAGATTTCTCTGCATCATCTCCAATGCAGTGCATATTATCTTCTTCTTCTTCTTGAAAATCATCTTCATCTTCATCCATCACAGTGTTTTGGAGAGGATTTTTTACCTTCTGATCATCTGTGGGATTTCTCTCTCTCTTCAAGATCTGTACCTTTTGGTTATTTCTCTTGAAAATATTAGGATTCGGATTTGGATTTCTGTGAGTGTATTCATAGGAAACTTTTCCCTTGGTAGGCTACTTATTCTCAATATTTAGCTTGGACATTTATGAGGTTAATGATTCTAGCATTTTAGCCAATTTTTCTGTCTTAGGATTTGAATTTGATGAGGAATAGGTTTCTTCCTTCTACTTTTTCCTATCAACATTTCCCTTTAACTTATGAGCAACTAAGATATTTGACTCTACTTCAAGGGAAACATATTGCACTAAGGAAAGTGTAGCATACCTTCTTTCTCTCAGCAACAAACAAAATTCAGAGTCAAATGAGTTGGCATAAGTGATTTTGGTGGAGGTATCTGTAGGTTTGATTTCTGATGGTATTTTACTATACATTCTGTTCAATCTCTTGGTGAAATCAGATACAGATTCACCATTTTCTTTCTTAAGGTTTCCAAACTCTGTGATATAGTACAAGAAGTCTCTCCTATATCCCCAGTGTTTCAAAAAGATATCATCCAACTCTTCTATTCCAGCTATAGAACCAGCAAGAAGTTCCTTGAACCACTTCCTATAATGAACATCCAAGATCTGGAAAAAGACTCTGGTCCAGGTATCATCATATTCTATGTTTAAGTTCTCAACATAGCTATAGAAGGAATCTATATGTTACTATACAGTTACATCTCTCTATCCTGTGAATTTTGGCATATACTTTTGGTAATCACCAGTAGGCATGCCTGCAGGTGGATTTTTTAAGATAAGAGGTGCATATCTACCAACTAGAATTCGTTGCATTTTGGTCAATGGAGTAGGTGCAACCATAATGACTATTGTTGAGAGAGGTGATAGAATTTTATCAGATTCTTCAACAATGGGAGGATTTAATTGAAAAGGGGGAGATTCTTCTGATGGGAAAGAATTTTGATATGAGGCTATATAGAAATTTGCAAGTTGTTCAACTAAGTTTTCTTCACCTTTAGGAGACAACTCTTGAATAATATGCTCTACAACAAGAAGGCTAGTGTGGATATTTATATTGTCTTCTTCCTATTGTGAGTGAAAGGACTCAAGAGATGAGGAGATGTGATTTCTTTCTAAGGTATTAGATGATTCTTCAACTATATTAGATCCTAACACTTCTTCTGGAATGACATTTTCCTCTTGATAAGAAACAATTGGTTCTTCTACAGTAACATTTTCAACAATTGATTCTTCTGTAGCTGTTACAGTTGATCTTTCACTGACAATCTTAGAGGAAGAAGATTCAGTGTTTTCTGCTATTGATTTCTTAGAATGAGAAAGAAGATTACTTTTAGTACCTGATTTTGAAGTCTGATCTTGAAATGATCTTCCTCTTCTGAGAACCATCTCTAGATTTGGTATTGGTGTAACAGATGGTTCCTGTGGATTCACCCTGGTGCTGATCCTTTTGGGATCCAGAGTGAACATAGTGGAGTCGCCAGATAGATGATTACAACCAATGTAATTTCCAATCCTTGTTTATCATCAAGGAGCAATTATAATCGTTCCCTGGGGAAGCTTTCTTTAACTTCTGTCTTCGGTCCCCAACAACGACACCAATTTGTTATCTCTCCATGAGTCCTTCTCAGGTTGTAAGTTTTAAGAAGCTTGGTAACTTAAGGTGTGAATGTTTTTATATTTATGATTGGATCAAATGGGATATTGACCTACTAGATGTATTATCTAGACAGTCAAAGGTATATAATCAAATGAGACAATGCTTTCAAGAATCAATGATCAGACAAATAGATTACTGGTGGATGAAGAAAGACTATACTTATTAACCAGAACACACATGTGATGGGTCAAATAAGATAGTAAAGATTAATTATTAAATCATAGTTTATGAATTGGATAAGTGAGATAACAGTCACTAGAAATTAAGATACACATAGATCAATAACAATCATGCAAAGTACAAAAAAGACAGAAGAATGGAAATATGACATCAATAATGAAAGGAACTTGTGATCTGTATTGTATATATATGAAGGGTCTAATACAATAGCAACAGGGTCTAGTCTCCAGACTTGAACCTCTGGTCTATCAAAATAACATGATTTATAGCCTTTACACACAGTTTCCAGATCCTAAAAGAATGGATCTAGTTTTCCTAAAATATTCAATATATGAACAATATTACAAAAATAATGGATCTAGTCCATTTCTCCAAGTCGATTTATCTTCAAAAACTCTAGTCTTCAACAGTTGCTTGAAAATCCTAATGTGTCAAGGAAGAGTAGATGTTTCTTTCAACAGCTGGAGGTCTTCAATAGCTGTAAGCTGTTTTCCACTAAAGATAGGTCAATTATCAACCATATACCTTACATAGTGCCTCAAAACTCTGAAATAAGTTGCCAAAATGTAAGTGGAATTTTTTTGGAAACTCTCTTATACTTCATATCACCGAAAATCCCCTTTTCTTGAGCTCCAGATATTTAAAATCTATTTCCTGTGGTTTCCGCGGCTCTTTTGCCTTGAAAAATGCAAGTTAGCCACCAAAAGCCCTGATTTTTGGCAGCTAACTGTGTGTAGTTATGTTGATTATGCCAATGAAAAGCCTGGGTTTGCCAAAAAGATAAACACTTCAAACATGAGTCTTCTCCTCAATTATTTGGATTGATCTTCTTGCAAATTTTCAGCAACCTCTGCTAGAATGCGCAAATCTGGGTGTGTAGCTATTTTAGCCTTCAACATTTTGACTTTTGTCTTCAAATGCCCGACTATTCTCCATAGATTGTTATTGTCCTTTATGATCTTCTTATTCTTCTTCTTTTCCCTTACAATTTTAAGTGCCAATCTTTCAAAGGCTGCATTGGTTTCTGCAAAATTGTTTGATAAAGTCTCATATCTGGACTTTATCAACCTTTCTAGCACTTCTTGTTGTGCTATTTTCTCCTGCAGTTTCTTAATCTTCTATGATTTACTAGATTTTTTCTTGCTTGATGTTTCACTTTCCTCATAACCTGCGAACATATTAGTCTCTGGTGCTTGCTCCATAGAAAATTCTATGATCTGATCAGTAGGGACTTCTTCTTTGTTTGACTCGGAATCAAATTTTGAGTAGGGTAGGTTTAGCACATTTGTTTGCTTGGTCTGTTGAGTTGAAGCTTTCACTGCAGCTTCCTTGAAGACCAATTTCTTCTTTGTATTTTTTACTCTTGAGCTGGATACTGGTTCTTCTGAGAGGTCAGGGTCAATGGCTCTCCTCCTCTTTAGACTGCTCTGAGGAGTTGGTGACTTTTTGCTTGATTTCCTTTTTCCTTTATAAGGTTGAGTCTCTAACTCAAAACCTCCCCAAAATAGAAAGTGTTCCCATGTTCTTTCCCTCTTCCTCAATTCTTCTACAACAATCATTTTGATCAAGGCAAAATGAAACAAGGCATTTTGGATATGGTCAAGTTTAGTTTGAACCTTGCATGAATCTTTGTCAAGCTCCTGTGAAGATAGTATGGTAGATTGAGAGGAACCTTTCCTATAAAGTGATCCATAAGTTTGAAGAGATATAACATGACCCTATCATATCTTCCCTCTGTAGTTATATATAATTGTATGGATTTGAGAAGAGCCTGCCACTTCTCCTCCATATGATAAGTGGGGATATCCCTATTCCAAATGATGTCTTGGAATTCAGACTTTAAATAAGGGATGAAATATAGATTCTTAGTGACTATGGTCTTGAACCATGTTTTCCTTATTCTTGGCATGCCTGTAGCAGAGGTTATGGCTGCTTCATCAACTTGTATCTCCAAAGGGCCAACTGTGGCTTTGTTTCCATCATATCATTTTGCAAAGGCTTATGTGATACCCTGGTGGTATCCCTCTTGTAGCTTTTCCACATAAGCAAGACAGCTTGCATCTAAGAAATACTGATGAATCTCTAGATGAGATTGTAGATATTGTATACTATCTAACTCCTTCTTGAGAAGTGGACCACCTCATTTCTTACCCATCTACAAAACACAAGTTAATCTGTAGAAACCTGAAACAGAGAGATTACCAATGGAAAGTACCTGTTGGCAATGAAGAATGAACTCTGTATGATCAATTGGTGGGAAGAAACATTGTTTATAGGCATTCAAAACTCGTGGGATTTGAATTCGAATGATGGCCATAATGTTGATATAGACAAGGATCCAACAACGAGCAAGTGAAATGTAATGATGGTTGGATAACCTTAAGATCTAATAAGACATCACACCTTCACACAGGCTGCATAACCGAATTTGGAATGATTATTCCATAACCGGTGATAAGGTCGTGTAAACGTGTCAATATTTCATAAAAATGATGATCATTCCTTTATGACGTGTGTACTTATTTTCCCTTTCAAACTCCTAAAGAGGCAATGCCTAAAACTTCTTCTGCACTTTCGGGGGCTCCTTCGTGTTTCCAACTATTTCTTTTGCCACCAAAATCTTGAATTTTTGGTGGTTCATCTTCAACTTTAAAACAATGGTTATCCTTCGAAAAGGATTTTCTTTGATTTTTGAAAGTAATAAACAACAAATCGATTTATTTTGGAATTTATCACTTATTCCATTTACTTGGAAACTATAGACCACAAAACTTTAAATATGACATTTATTCATGACTATGCTATGTAACAACCCTAGTTGAATAAATGTTTAAGGATTATTGAGTAAAAATTAATTAGGGGATTAATTGTCTTAACATGGTATTAATTAAACAAGATTGGTATAATGATACTAATTAAATATTTATTAATTAATTAATTGTTATAATTTAAATTAATTACCTATCACATTTTTTTTTTTAAATAAAAAAGGAAGGATCCTGCTATGATATATTATCAAAAATCTGTAACAGAGTGTACATGGTCAAGAGACTAGATTGTCCAAAATGCTGCCGGAAACCGGAAACCAATATAGAGACATGGAAAAAACATCTATATTCTATTGGCACCTGTCCTGCCCGAAGGAAACCAGGACAGGTGCCTAAAGTCTAGGGGAAAACAAAACAGTAACATAAGCTAAAACCATAAAACATGAAAATCCTAGGTGATTGGTGACCTGTCATCTTCGTTGGTCTTCCGCGTGGAGCCATCCGGGATGGCGAAAGACTGCGTGCAGAGTGGACACTTACGCCGTGTTGGAGCACCAGAATAGGCATCGAACAACTCATCTAGGCGTTGTCCCATAATGAGTGCACGATGCTCCAGGTCAGCCATGTGGCCTCGGAGCTCAAACACCAAGGACAGGTGCTCCTCGCGGAGGAGAAAACCATGCGTGTCACCACCATCGACGGTCGCGCTGTGCTTCTCGTCAACCTGCCCACCGCTCCTGTCCTCCATTTGCTTCTCGTCACCCTGCGCACCTCCAGCATCAGGTGTTGTCTCCATGCTTTGCCAAGGAGCCTCTTCCTCAACAATACAACCAGGAAATTCGGCATCCACCCTGAAAGTTTGATTTCCATCCCCACTGCCAGACCTCACTCTGTCGCTCGGTGCATCCATGGTCAACAGGTCCTCCAGCATCAGGTCCTCCTCGATAATGCATGCCGGGTACAATTGCTCAGCGCTGTCCTCCAATTTGACGGTTTCCAGATTGCTACAGCCAGTTTCCTTCTCGGCGATGGTAGAGAGCAGAGCCTTCTCCTCGGCTCGAGCCTTTTGTCTCAGCATCGAAGTGGCCATGACCAAAGCGCGTTCGAGTTGCTCCCTGCGCTGTCTCTACTCCTTACGGGCATACCAAGTCGAGCCACGTCGTGGCACTCCCCGTTTCCTTGGCATGCTGCAGATCTCTCTCCTAGAAATGCGCACAGGCTGAAGCCAATTGAGAACGAATGCACCAGCAGCGGTTTTCCACAGAGAAATGGTGTACCAGGGCACAAGGAGCTCTGAGCAACACCAGCGTCTCCAAACCCAGAGCAGAACCATGGGAGAAACACTAAAAAACCAATAATCCGATCTCAAATCCTCATGACCGCATTTACCATTGCACTCGCCAAGATCGTAAATGCTCGCTCGCTCGAAGAGTCCTCCCATTGCAGAGCGGTAATGGCTAACCTGCATCCGTAGGGCGAGTGTTAAATGGATGGCATCCCGCATTTAAAACTTGACTTGAATCGAAACCAGATGTCACGCTTGCTCCAGCTGTCACCCCATACGGGGCCTGAAGGTCTTTGCTAGCAAGGTCTCTGCATTGGTGAGAGAGTTCAGTTTCTGCAGATATGCTGGCTTGCCAATAGATGAGATCAACCATGGCTTCTATTCCCTTGTTTGCTAAGTGGTCCACGACCTTGTTAGCTTCACGCCTCACATGGGAGGGGATGAGAGTAAGATTGGGGTTGATGAGGGCCTTGAAATCTTCCAGAAGACCCAAAAGTCTCCAACTGGGCGAATTCCTCCAGGGGGACTGTCCATTCAGGATTCGAGTTGCAAGTTGAATGATTACTTGTGAGTCTCCTTCAAAAATTAGGCGAGGATGCTGATTTTGCATTGCCATTTGGATGCCTTTTACCAGGCTGGAGAGTTCCGCCACATTGTTCGTGTTTTCACCCAGAAAACCTGCAATCAGATGGGTGATCTTACCCAAGTGGTTTCTGAGTACAGCTCCGAGACCTGCCGGTCCAGGGTTGCCCCTAGAGGCCCCATCGAAGTTAAGCTTGAGGAAGCCAGGGGGCGGCGGAGACCAGGATGTTGGGCTGATAGCTTGCCTCTGTTTGGTTTTCCCCTGAGTTTGCATGTTTAGAGGTAAGTTCCATCCTTCGAGAATGCTTTTCTCCTCGGGCTTGCACTGCAGATTGTCTTGGAGCCGGGGGGAACTGAGAACGGTTTCCCGAATAAACCTTGTCACCCTATCCCACGTGGCAAGTGGGGGGGACGGAGTAGAATTGAAGACTCTTTTATTTCTTTCTTTCCAGATTGCCCAAAGGATGAATCCCGGGAGTAGCTGCCATATTCGCTGGAGGATCGGATTTTGGAAGGAGACTGCATCCCAGTTGACAAGGGTCTCCCAAATGCTACTTCGGTCTCTTTTGGATCGTCGCATGGCTTGTGCTCCCCAGTCCCAAATCTGCTGACTATAATGACAAGTGTTGAGGAGGTTTTCCATGGTTTCCTCACTTTGCATATAGAGGGTACATCTAGAGGGTCCTGTGAATCCTCTTTTTAGGAGATTGTCCCATGTGAGGATGCGGTTTTGGACCGTGAGCCAAAGAAAGAACGAAATTTTGGGCCATATAAAAGGCAGCCAAACCTTGCTCCAGATTGAATCAAGACCTTGACCTGGGTAGTTTCCTTGTAGGTGATAGGCTTCCTTGACCGAGAAAGTGCCTGATGTAGAATGACCCTAGCGGAGGATGTCCGATCCTTCTCTGGCGGGGATTTTCCTGGAGTTCAGGCATTCCTGCCAAGGCTTGAGATCAATATTCTCCCTGATTTGCAGGTCTGTTGCATTGGTTCATTACCTATCACATTGAATGAACAGGGTAATAAATTTAAAAGAGTTAATAAATTATATTGTTAAAAAAAAGGGTTACGTATATGAAAGGGATAAGGGGCATTAATAAACGGATAGGGAACATTAATAAATGGGATAAGGGGCATTGATAAATAGATAGGGAACATTAATAAATTGGATAAGGGGCATTACCTATGTGGATAAGGGAATGAATGCAGGGATAAAGAAATAAATGAGAAGAAAGGGCGGTGAAGGAGGATATGAGCGGGGGAGGTTACGAAGGAAAGGATTATCATTCTACGGGGAATTTTGATTTTTGGAGGGTTCTCTTGGATTTGCACAGAGGAGAGTTTGAGTTATGTAGTCGGGAGGATTAATATAGGGGGCACCGGTTTGCTGGGGGTTTTGGGCACGGGGGCCAGGATATCCATATGGTATCCTGGAGCTAGGTAGTTGTCCTAGTTGGCAGGGTGGAAACTCCGTTTTGGGTAGAGTTGGTTTGTGGCTTCAAGTTGGGCAAGGTAGTAGCAAGAAGGTCAACAAGGCAAGTGGAAAGTGGAGGGTTAGCATCAGACCAAGGTAATTTAAATTGAGTATTTGTTTTATTTCTGTTATGGAATCATTATTCGTTATGATAAATTTATATGCGTATGTGATGAATTTATAAGAAATTACTGAGTTACTGAAATCAAGTAGAAATTACTGTTATATTTGATTAATTAATGGATGTTAAATTAATTCGGTTCCTACATGCTATTACCTAAAAATTTAATAAACTGACTGGTTTATTTTAGGAGATAACACTATCAACCTCCATTACTATTATCTTTGAGCTCCTCTCCTTTAACTAATTTGAAATTTCAATAGGAAACCAAAGTAATAAACTTGGCCCATTTGGGATTACTAGTTTCCCACGTATTCGTAGCCAAGCATCAGAAATTCCTCTAAATTCACAAGCACACACTTTATCCGTTTTGTCTCTCCAACGCCCTTAGACCCTATTCATGTTACTTGTATGTTTGTTTTATCCTAAGTAAGTGTTTCTTCATAAATTATGAATTCCATTTATGGAAGTCTGCAACAACAAGAATTTTGAATGTGTGCATTGGCCATTACCATTGGTTCTAATGTGTGGTTGAGGAAGCGAACAAATGCGTAAGCCAGAGGTGTTTTAATGGATGAATTCTCTCGTAAATTTGTGGTACAATGTCGGGAGAGGCATTGATTTACTCTGTGATATTTTATTTCACCCAGGATAGCGATAGTTCCTGATTTGTGGGATAGTAAGTTGCATTTTGATTTGGTGAAGAATCATTATCTTCGACCCACCATACCTTCACTGACCGATCCATACTCTCGTTGTACACAAGAAAGCCACTAGAAATGGAAACGTCAACAACTGCCACGATGGATTTTACGGGTCCACTCTGGCCCTACAACATGTCCAACCACGAATGGGAACCATTGATATCACCTCGTTTCCATATATGTATCATCTTATTTGCCAACCTGCCGAAAAGGATATTCTTAACAGTGGCCAGACATAGTATTGCAATGGCCTCTTAGAAAGCTAGTTGGTTGTAGCGTTGAATTCATGTAGATGGGATTTTCTCCTTCCCAAACATTAACATTCCCATCAGTTGATCCCGAGTAGAGAATCCCTTTGTCTGTGCTAAGGGAAAGTGTGTTCACAACACTAGAGTCTTGGACTGTCAGGGCTCATGTGAGGACATGATTTTCTCCACGACACATATTTCAAGTACTTCATCAAAATTTCAAGTTATTGGCTTCTTATACATTGAACTGTGCCCTTCACCGGGTAGATCAAAAATCAAATCTAGGCTCCTTCGCAGTTGTGCCACCCTTGACACTTCCATTGTTTTTCAATGGATTATATTTCAGTCAGCCATCCATGCTTCACGAAGATAATGATGGAAAATTCCTATCGTGGTCAACAAATCAACTCTTCACACACATATGGCCTATATTCTCTTATCAATCTTCACACAAAATGAAAAAACACTTTCTCATTTTCCTGGGCCCTCCCATGAGGGAGTCAAGCCCAGTCCTGCTCTGATACCATGTTGTTTTTCTTCATATAAGATATGATCGATGTATTATTACAATAACAAATGTTCCATATATAGGGAACATATGGTGACCATCCATGAAATAATGTGTCCCTTGAATAATCAGTAACTATTTATTATTATCATTTAGTTATTATATATGATATTTAATAATCGATAATTATATTATTAATTATTATTCTAAGAGAATGGCTTCCTGATGTTGTCCAAACATCAACAAGTACAATCCAATGAATGTGAATAAGTGAGTTGAGTTCGAACATTTGTGGAATCATGCAATTAGAGGTCAATGATGTAAGCCCATTGTTGGAAGCGAGGATGCCTGCCATTGAGGCATGCAAGTCCCAAGGTACCAATATAATTCCCGGATGATGTGTTGAAGTCGATAGGAAAAGACTCATCGAAGGAGGGCCTTGCTGTATCCTCCATCATCGATGTTGTCGCAAGAGTTGACTCTAGGCTGTAATAGAGCCAAGCCTTAGCACATTTTAAAATGAAAAAGTTATTTATTGTTCAGAACTTGACTTGGGTTGCAGCAAGACAAACCCTGAAAATTTATTTTGAGTGCACTTCTGACCTAATACACTCAGAGACAGTTCTCTAAATAGCCAAGGGCTCTTTACTCAGGAATATTCAATGATTACAGCAAGAAGGCCAGATTTCTTATTAGAAAAGATGTTTAATCAAGTTTGGGGTTGATCCAGGAAAAATAAGTCCATTGGGCATGGAGTCAAGTAAAAACCACAGAAAGGAGATCATAACAGGGATCACATCACTTGCAGAAAATGAGGCAAAGTAAGTCTTTCTTTCAACTATAAATAATCATGATTTAATAGCAGAAAAAGAAAAGGAAAGGGCCATCACAGTGAAAGCATCAATCAAGGAGGAATTTTCACTATGACTTTGGAAGAAAAAAACTTAAAGGTTGATCGCTAGATACATAACACTTATCTGGAGTGAATTCTGAACAGTCATCATGAAAACAAAACTTTTATCAACTGCGCGTAAGGAGCATTTAAAAGGAATTCCAAACATATTTAACTCAGCCGACAAAAGAACAGATAGATAATAAGACAAAAAGAGGACATAGCGAAAGAAATGACCGTAATGAATCTCAGAATTTCAAGAAAACGAATCGCTGTGTATAATTACATTTCTGGTTCTCAAAATAACTCTCCGTTCCACACAGGAAATCTCTGCCCCCAGAGCTTCCTCCCGGACTCCCTTTTACAATGGATTCATTTCCATATAAATTCCCTCTCAAGGAGGTTGAAACCGTCTCATATCATAACTTACAATCAACTAATTTCAACTGTCTTTTAATTAACATACATTCTAATTTCTAGCAAAATGTTAATGGCCGTAAGTGCATTGGATCCTCCTCCATGAGTTGTCATTCTGTCTTCAGGTTAATGGCTTTTACGATTTGATCCGAATCTCTACGGTGATAAGGCTTGTAACGTGACATAACTTCAAGTAATTGGATCATGTTTTATATAATCTTCTCTAACGCTTCTAACAAGACATAGTGTCAGTTATTTTAATCGGATTTTCATGCCATCTTCACTATAGGTTGATGCATGAGCAATGTGGTGCAACCATCGGAACTTCCTGAGATTATTTTCTTTGCATCAAAACTCCACACAACACTCAAAATTTTTCCATGCCTTCCTCGAATAACATAGATGCAAATAGCACTATTATCATAACCACGATAGTAGGTCTTATTGCCGAACGAACGTGTTGAGACACGGTCAATCCATACCCCGACCTGTTTCATTTTTAAGACTTTGAAGTGTGCGAATTTTCCCATCGGCTTTCGGGCTTTCGGAGAAAGGATGTAGTACGCAAAACGATAGGTGAAATCCCGAAATCCCGTGATTGGTCCACGTTTTATGCACGTGGCGTGCATTGGTGTTCGGTAGTTGTCGTTTCTTCAATCGCTGTAGAGTTATGGCAGAGATCGGTGGCGAAGTCATGACATGGTTCAGCGCAAACTTGTTCGTCGAATAGACGTTGGAGATGCTGTGTTTCTTTGTTGCGATTTCAGATCCACGAGGGACAAAGCGGGAGACAACTACTATTGTAATCAGGAGCTTTAAATAATAAAGATCTGTTTGCAGCAGAGCCTTGACTTTTCTGAATTTTCTCTTATTCGGCCGATGAAGGAGGCCACTGGATAGAATATCAATAAGGAAATTGATTTTCTTACATTGACATTATAGAACTTACAGTTTTTCAAAATATTCTTCCATCCATAGATCTTCTCGACTTCCACCAAAATTTAGAAAATATTTACATACGATCTCTACACATATCATGAGTATCCGGGCTGCAAGTCTGCAACAGTGACGTGATGTCGGCTATCCCCTTGAAAATACTGTCCAACATAATCACTGTAACACCTTCATTTCTTTCGATAACGTGAGTTGGGGTGATTTGGGAGGCCTCGGCAGCTGGGTCGATGACTCCTGTTGATATCTTCAACCGAACATCAAGCGGGGATTTTCGACATGAAGGACGAGAGAAAATGGAAATCAATCATGCGTCTATGCAATCCATGTGAAATCTGTGACATCATTATGGTAGTATTCACAGCTTTTCTCCTTCCACAAATTCTGATAGGCAAATAGGGCAGTCCATGCCTTCAAGGGGCTAGTCTGTGCTGTACACTATGGCGGGCAATGCGTCGTGCATCAATGACCATTAATCCGTCAGCGTAATCGACTTTTGGACTTTCGGAGGAATAAGTGTAGTGTAAAAAACGATATTCAAATCCCCGAAATCACGTGATTGGTCCACGTTTCGTGCAGGCGGCACGTGTTGGTATTCTGTTTGGTCAATTCTTGTTTATGACAACTAATAATATTCAATAGTCATAGCTTTCGTAGGCTGCGGACGCTGACCTTCTTCCCATTCGAGTTCCCACTCGTTTAGTAACCATTTGGCGGATCTCTTCATTGAGACTTGAATCATTCATCTCCGTGCAATGTAAGCCAACCAAGCCGGTCCTTATTCTTTGAGTAAGTAGTGTATACACTATCCAACATAGACTTCAACATTTGCTCGCTGAGAATTGGAACTCATATTCTTCCTTTGTATGGCAAGCTGTGTAAAAATCTAACGTAGAGGTAAGTACAGAGCCTCCAAACCAAATTGCAAACCACTGGATGGATGGCCAACTACATGGACGTCTACTGTCTGTGCTTTTACAGGTACAATGTGTGTAATCCCCTTTTCAACATCCACTTAAAAGTTCTGTACCCAGCTGCAATAGCAAGGACAGCCTGCACAACTAATATAAAGTCCTGGAACATTAAATATTTCAAACATTATTTCTCCAGTGTATTCAAGTTTTTCAGGAGCAGTAAGAGGACTCTCAGTTAAGAGGAAATATTGATCCTCATACACATTTGGGATGAGGACGCTAAGAAGAGAAAAATTCAAACTCTGTTACAACAATCGACACAAAACTAATATAGGAAAGTGATGAGATATAGCGAATGAATCATAGACTGACACGGGTATGGAAACTAGTAATTGTGCAAATGGTTGACTCTCGAGGCGGATACTTCCCTTGAACATTGAGGCACAACATGAGACTTGGCAACATAAACACAGAGAGGACCAAAACATAATGTAGTGGGTGTTGTGACATTCTTTGGATGACTCAAAGGACTAAAAAGACTCATAGGATTGGTTTAGTGTAGAGGTTTATCATATTATCCAAGTGTTCAAGGCGAAGGTTAAAAACAAGTGTCATGTTCAAGGGAGTCTACAAGAGTTGTTTAAAAAATTTCTCAAGAAACTTGACCCACTTCCTTCAATTTCCCCCCCATCTAGATAGATGAGTACCTCTTTTTAATTTAACAAGCTAAGGGAGGATAACACATGCTCGATATAACTCACCTTTGGTAATCTCCTCTTCCTTTGTTTAACGAACTGGAAGAAGTAACGGTTCGTTCCCATATGGGCCCTTCAATGTTTAGTTTAGCGAGTTTAGAGAAGGAAAAATCAATGGTTTTTCATGTTTAGAGAGTCTGAAAAGATTAAAGATGACTCCAGGGTTTCCTTTTTCGTAATTTTAGTCCCCGAGTTCCGAAAAAGAGATAAACTATTACTCGGAAGATGCCCTTTCAAACCTTTTAACGAGTGTGAAAGGAAGCAAGATCACACAAAAATATTTTCATGTTTAGAGAGTCTGAAAAGAGATTTAAGATGAATCCAAGGGTTTCCTTTTTCATATAACCTTACAAGTCTGAAAAAGTGATAAAGTATACTCGGTTACATTCTCATGTATTTGTGAGTGCGAGAAAGAACAAATATTATGCTCATTAGTGTTACAAGGTTACAAAAAGTCGCTCCTTTAAATCATGTAAACAAACTGTTATGGGCATAAGACATTAGTAAATTCTCAAAACAAAATGATTAAAAACAAAAAAAATGACTTTATAATAAGGAGAAAATATCAAAATGAACTTATCAAATATCAAAATAGGTCAAAATTTCATTTTACCATTCTCCTCTAGATTTTGGATTTTTCACCTCTTTGGAGCGTTTTTCGAGTGACGATCATGGGAGTTGTGAGTGATCATTTTCATATTATTCTAGACCAGGTTAGTTGTCTCTTCCTCCTCATCCTTTTTCATGGTCTTTTACTGCATTTTAACCTTTGTTTTGAGTGTTATAGGCTCCTTAGGAAGCCCTAGAGCACCAAACCAGATTGATGCTCCCTCAAGGCACTGATGGGAGCGTCAACCAAGATTTCAGCACGCTGGTGCATATGTATGGGGAATGCTAGTGCTCTGTAGGATGATCTAAGGGAGATCTAATCGGAGAACTCAATTTGTTTTTGAATTTTTGGCTAAATAGATGCATTTTTTCTCCATAAGAGTTTGACTACTGATGATTAAATGTTGTATTTGCAGATTTCATCTATAGCTATATGTGATAGAGTGGAAAGAGCGTGAGAATGATTTTGATGATATTTTCACTCTCCAAGACCCTCAAGAAAGGGTGGCCTTGCAAAACTGTGGTATGATCAAATACTTCAAGCTTAAAAACATGAGAAAAGAAGTATTATTGCTTGAGTATTTGATTGGTCTATGGGATGATGTTGAGCAAGCATTCTGAATCAGACCACACATGCTTTAATTCGAACTATACGATGTATATTTTCTAATGGGGATCTCGAGGAGAGAGGCACCCATTATCTTGTCTGGACACCGGGAAAATCCACAACCGACCGAGGCATACGTTGTCGAGCATTACATACCATGGTCATGGTTGGTGGGTGGATAGATTGTGATAAAGGACGTGAGAGATTTAGCACTTCGATCCATTCTATTTTCCATCACCAAGTTGGAGGGGAGCACCAGTTCTCACTTGGATTCTAAATCAAAAATATCTTATTCCTTAAGTATTTAGAACCCATATTGTTTGATTGGAGTGTAGGGTTCCTCCAGAATGTTAAAGAACAAATATCCAAATGCAGGACCGACAGACAGAAATAGTTTGGATACAGTTCCTTTTTGGTTGCATTTTTCTTAGAGTAGGTCCCCCAGATGTAGCCATAGGTTGACTTGATGTAACATCCTGTGACTGAGACTCATATGGAGAGGTGGACCAGCCTTTCCCCTAGGTTGGGGAATGAGTCCTCAGCTTTCATATTCATTGTTGACTTCTTTGCATGGTGGAGAAGGCAGTTAGTGGTTATTGAGAACTTCCCCTATGTTGGGGTCGATTGTAGAGGTAGCACAGACCTGGTACTTCCCAAGGGAATCCAATGGGATGCATCAGGTATGAAACATAACCTTGCAACATACATTTTGTTTATTTTTTATTTTATATGTTTTTGGTTGTATAATGAGGAATTTAAAATATTTTATTTTCATCACGCAGACAGAGGTGCATCATGTTTGGCGGAGATGTCGACATTGGGATGTCATGGAGATGCATAGGCAACATCTGAGCATGATGTCACAGCAGGAGGGATTCGAGAGATAGAGAGGAAACTCAGGGGTTTTACCATGGGTGTCCCACCCCTTAGGAGGCGAGATGTGCCTCTACACTTGTAGTGATATACAGTTGTGGTTTTCGAAAGCATCAACCATTTTCTTCATTGGATGGCACGAGGAGTAGTGTGCTATGTATAGAAAAATGTGATACAAGAGGATGAATAGGGTCCTCAGTTGATATTTTGTAGTCCTTATGACAATATTATGGGCATGAAGGCCCAAGTTTGTTTCCCCGCTATGTACATTTTGATAATGTATTTTCAAAAAACTTTTTCTATCATGCATATATATATATATATATATATATATATATATATATATATATACGAGTTTCGCAGTGCCTATCTGTGTTTCATTTTTTATATTATGTGATGTTTTTGTGTACATATGATTTATGTTTCAAAATATTTTCTCTATGCGCAAGATACCATTCCAACATGTAATTAGATAATGAATCTGAAGTTGTATTGAGTTCTCTCGGTATGTGTCTGTATTGGAGAAATTCAAACGATATTTCAAGAAGAAGAACCCTTAGGTGGAGATGTAGTAAAAATGAGTTGTGAATGGCATACTCATGATTAAGTTGACAAACCACAAGTTGAGAGTCTAGTTTGATAATCAATTGAGTTATACCTAGAGAGGAGGCTTCGATTAAAAGTACGATGACAGAATGATATTTTGCCACATTATTGGTCGCAGATTCGAGGAAAATTCCTCTTGAACTCACCAACTTGCCAGAGTGGTAGATGACCCAAGCTGCATAAGCGATGTTCTGGGTGTGTCGACTAGCGCCATATGCAAACCCAAAATAGATGGGAAAGGGTGATGTCATCTGTGCATTCAATCACAAAGCAAAGTATAAGTAGCTGACATAAAACTCGTGCATGCAAAACAAAAGAAAAACCAAGTCAAGAGTATATAGTACAATAATTTACAAAGCACACATG
Source organism: Picea engelmannii (assembly GCA_009831015.1). Classification (NCBI taxonomy): domain Eukaryota; kingdom Viridiplantae; phylum Streptophyta; class Pinopsida; order Pinales; family Pinaceae; genus Picea; species Picea engelmannii. The sequence goes on from ML782729.1 coordinate 49,130, forward strand.
AGAGATATTCTATGCATAGTACTTATTAAGGTAAATCCCATTTTAGGGCTCACCAAGAGATATTCCATCGTAGTCAACTAACTCGTAGGCACCTCTGTGTAGCAGACGTTTTATGATATAAGGCCCGTGCCACATGCGTTCTAGATTTTCTACCCCCAGCTTGTCATGATATTGATAATAGAATAGGACCAATTCTCCTTTTGAAAAAGCACGAGGTCAAACAAATTTGTCATATTGATGTTTCATTCATTTTTGATATGTCTCGTTGATGAGAGCAGCATCAGGATGAGTTTTTTCCAACTTGGTTAAATATATGAATCATTCTTCTTCAGCAAAAGTGTGAGGTAGGAGTTTTGCAGTAAGTTTCAATGAAGGGAATCACATTCGATTGGTAACACCACTTCTATGTTGTATACCAACTGGAAGGGCATGAATCAAGTTGTTGTTTTCACTTAAGTTCGATAGGCCTAGATTGCAGAGAATATTTGCAAGTGCCAAGAGGTTTTGTTTGTTCCCACCATGCATCGGAGCATGGTCTTCAGGACTTTGTTGATGGCCTCAACTTGTCCATTCCTCTGAGGATAGTAGGGGGATGAGTTTTCATGGTGAAAACCTAGCTTGGTGCATAACTCACTCATCATATGGTTCTGTAAATGTGAGCCATGATCAGTTACAATAGCTTGCGGGACACCGAATCGAGTTATGATGTGGTTAAACATGAAGAGTGTTGCATTGTAGCCATCATTAAGGAATTTAGGAATAGACTCAACCCATTTAGTGTAGTAATCAATGACAATGATGATATCACCATGCCCCCCAGCTGAGGTAGGTTTACATTGCATAAAATAGATTCCCCATTTTTCAAAGGGGCCAGTGACGACAATGGGATGCAGCGGAGAGGGGTGGGTATGTGTTTTCTTCTGAAATATTTAATACGGTGGGCATTTTTTAACAGCCTCAATGCAATCTTTGAATATAGAAGGCCAAAAATAACTAACACGTAATATTTTTTGGGTTGTATCCATCCCAAAAATATGACCATCGAAAGCTCCAAGGTGACAGTAATTTAACACTCATTCAACCTTGTCATGGGTTAAACAATGTCGAAGGACAATATCAATGCTACGGTGGTACAATGTGTCACCAATGATGAGGTAGTGTTTGGAGTGGTGTCGAATGCGACGTCATTCGTCACGTGAGATGTTCAGTTGAAAACGTTGGGTTTGGAGATAGAGAAGAATATCTCTATTCCAAGGATCGGACGTACTAATGAGGAACATGGATTCATCAGGAAGAGACTCACAAGGCTTAGTATCTTCATCAGTATAGGGAAAATTGCAAATCAATTCAGCAAAAACCAACGATTTCTTAGCTTTTGATTTGGAAAATTTGAGATCGGATTCTTGGAGAATAACGATCCATTTGGAATATTTTCCCCCAACTACTTGGTGATTCAAGATGTGGTACATGGGGTTCGATTTTGCAATGACCGTGGTAGTGTGTAACAAAATGTAATGGAAAAATATATGGACAACAATAAATACTGCCAGAGCCAACTTTTCGACATGCAAATATCGGAGCTCAAGACCGTATAGACTCTTACTCAGATAGTAGATAACATGTTCTTCGTTGTCATTATCCTCTTCTACTAAAACCATAGAAATAGTGGAAGTATATGCAGCCAAATAAAGGAGATAGTCTTTCTCATAATCTGGGGGGTGAAAAAGAGGTGTGTTCGTTAAGGCATGTTTAAGGGCATCGAGTGAGAGTTGAGAAGTTTCATCCAAGATGAATGGGGTATATTTACGCAACAATCGCATAAATCCTTTATTTATTTTTATGTATGATCCAGATGTATGTCGATGGCCTCCCACCTATTCCAACTAGTTCATTTTTGTAGTTTTTTCCTAGTTTTCGAGTCCCTGACTTGCGAGACCATTTTGAGGCCCTAAACAATGCTTTTAGGGCTCGCCACAGTCAGAAATGAGATTGTATGTTATCTTGCATGTAAAAAAGAGACCGTATGCAAAAGTTACGACCCCGAGAAGTTGATGTACGAACTTACCCAAACAAGGCTCACATGACTTTTGGCGCTTCATCTCCTAGGGTTAGGTTTTTGGATGTCTAGGGTTTTTGACATTCCTATTTATTGTAAAAGGCCTTTAGAGCCTCATTGTAATAATATTCTTTCAAATGAGCATATCCGTCACATCTCTTATCAGAGATAAGCTGCCACCATTCTAGCAATCTTGTTTTCTGCTGCATTTTACAGTTTCAGCTTATTTCCTTATTGAATAGAAAACCAGTTTTACTGTATCTCTGTTATTCTATGTTAAGCATCTTTTAATAATCTATATTCATCTCTTTCTGATCATAAAATCCATATTAGTGGTATCATAGCAGTCTTCTCCTTTTCTTCTTAATGCATGTCCCCAATGAGGTTAGGGTACAAAGAATTGGGTCTCGAGCTTGTTTTTCTTGAGGACAGAAGCTCTCGCACGCCCAAATGAACTCTCATGGCAGGAGAAAAGAAATATGCCAGGACAGGAGATCCTTTCAAAATGTTTCTTGAGGAATCCCTCACACAATAGAGGAACATGATGGATAGTTTCGTGCAAATCCTTCGGAAACTACCAACAGGTGGTGCATCTTCCTCGAGCGGAGGCGCCGCCCCCTTCAAGGTACAAATCAACTTCGATATTCCTATATTTGAAGGTTATATAGATGCAAATTTTGTAGAAAAGTGGTTGAATCCACTAGAAGGGTATTTTTCTGTCCATAATGTTTCAAATAGAGAAAAAAATACTTTTGCGCTCCTCAAAGCCATTCCCCACATCAAAGATTGGTGGGAAAATTTTTGTGAGAAGAAGGAAATAGAGGAACCCTCACTATTTATAGTCATGACCACCTAAGAATCCTTCATGGATTCTATTAAGTAAAAATACTACCATGTTAGAATTTATGATGACTTCTATACCAAATGGACCACACTGCGGCAAGAAAGAGACCAAGCAATGCCAAATTTCACAAATATCTCCCATACCCTGTGCAGCAAGATGGGTATCAAATATTCAGAGAGACATCTAGTGCTGAAGTATCTCAGTGCTATACATAGATATATCCAGACTGAAATGGAATTTTTGGACATCTCATCCTTGGGCATGACCTATCGATATGTCATCAAAATCAAGCAGAAGCTCAAACAAAATACATGACATTTTGGGCCTGAGAACCCCTCGCAGCAAAAACTAGGAAGGGGCAACCCCAACCTACAAAACAAAGGATAGAGAAAATATTGATAGTATCAGGACAACTAGTCCAAGCCGCAAGCAAATAAGTACACCAGAAATACAAAGAAGGATACTAGGAAGTGGTGCGACTTCCATAAGAGCCCTTGGCATAAAACTGTTGATTTTCTCTCAAAGAAGTCGTTGGTAGCCGAAGTGAAAACCTCTGAATCAGATGAAGGTTCTGACTCAGAGTCAAATCAGAAAAGGGAAGATGGATCATTGATGTAGAAACTAGTGCCACCGTTACTACCACCAACCTCCATCCTGGTGAACCAGATGAGCCATAAGAAGTCGAGCTCCTTTTCCATTCACATATGTGGGTAAAAGGCACCCCACTAAACTTCCTTGTTGATAGTAGTATCCAGAAGAACCTCATATCGACAGAGGTCGTCAAGCAGCTGGGCCTGCTGACATCATCGCACCCACAACCCTACACCATTGGATGGCTCCACCAAGGAAGCGATCTCCACGTCAGCCAACAATGTTAAATGTCGTATGACATCAAGCCCTTCAAAGAAGAGGTATTGTGTGATTTTTCTCCTCTCGAAGTTTGTAATGTTCTCTTGGGACAACCTTATTTATAGAAAAATCATGTTGTATATGAGTCTAAGCCTCATAGTGTTATTATTAATTTGAACATGAAATTATACAGGATACCCAAGGCAGCCACTCCTAGTGTTATTTCCTTGATCTCCACCAAGCAATGCAGGAAGGTCATCTCTCAGATCGAGAAATTTGTCTTCTTCGTTATTCACTCTCAAAGTAAGAAAAATATCGTAGCCACATCAGGGCCTTTGAAGCCAATCTATACACACAACAGAAGCAAGTTGATAAGTTCATGGGAGAATACTCAGATATCTTCTCCTCTCCTATCGGGGTACCTCTTCACTGTTAGGTTAAGCATCCCAGAGATCTAACCCCAGGCACATCGCTACCCAATGGGCCAGTCTACCACTTCTCTCTTTTAGAAAATGAGGAGATCAAGAGGCATATCCAAGAACTTCTCCACAAGGGGCACATCCATCCCAGCTCATCGCCTAGTGGGAGCCAAATCGTACTGGTGTAGAAGAAACATGGGACTTGGCGACTCTGCATTGATTATCGGGCCTTGAATAAAATCATAGTCGATAACTGGTACCTGATTCCCTGAATCGACAACCTCCTCGATCAAATAATAGGGGCCAAATACTTTAGTAAGATTGACCTGAAGTTTGGCTACCACTAGGTCCCAATAGAACAGACAAATGTATGGAATACCGCCTTCAAGTCAAAAGAAATTCTTTTTGAATGGTTGGTCATGCCCTTTGGTTTGAGAAATGCTCCAGCAAATTTTATGAGGATGATGGAAGATATCCTGCAACCTTTCACCAGTACGTTTGTAGTGGTGTATCTGGATGACATCCTCGTCTACAAAAAGAGTTGGGCAGAACACTTACATCATATTCCATAGGTTTTGCACACCCTACGATAGCACAAACTATATGCAAACTTGGAAAAATGATCCTTCAGCATGAAAGGGTCCATCACTTAGGCTACATCATTGATCAACTTGGTGTACATGTGGATCAAGCCAAGATATAGGTCATTTGTGACTGGCCATCCCCAACCACACTCACTGAGCTTCAGAGCTTCTTAGGCCTCACCAATTTCTATCACAGGTTCGTGTTGGGATTCTCTCATATCGCATGGGACCTCAGCCAAGTAACGAGGGGTGGTGGCAAGGAAACATTTGTGTGGGTCCTGTCCCAACAACAAGCCTTTGATGACTTAAAGAAATGTTTGTTCTCATCCCCAGTACTTTCATTAATAGACCTGCAACATCCCTTTGAGATCAAGACAGATGCTTCAAACTATGTTGTGGGTGTCATTCTCACTCAACATGACCACCTCGTGGCGTATCATAGTGAGACACTATTAGATGTTGTCCGTAAGTACCCTACTTATGACAAAGAAACGTACTCCATTGTGTAATTTTTCCACCAGTGGAGACATTACATCCTAGGGAAAGAGACATTCATCCACACAATCAAAAGCCACTACAGTTCATGCAGACCCAAGGAAAATTGCAGAATGACCACCATCAGAAGTGGTCCACATACTTAGATCAGTTCCACCTCAACATCAAGCATAAAACAAGAAGTACCAACCAATTTGTTGATTTCCTTAGCTGACCTCCAGTTGTGACACTCACCACACTACTAGACTCTTGCGTCCATGAGACCTCTAGATGGCCCCATCTCTATGAGACAAACCCTGACTTCTCGACCACATATCAAATGTTGGGAGAAAACTTAGTGGTCGCTAATTTCAATATTCAGAATGGTATGTTGTGTCGTTTGGGCCATCTATGTGTTCCATCAAGTGAGTGTGAGAAGATGATTTGGGAAGCTCACTACAGTCAGGTGCCAGGACACTTTGGCATCGAAAAGACAGTGGCAGTGCTGCATAAACATTTCTATTGGCCAAAACTTCGACAGGATGTCAACAAGTATATAAGTTCCTGCACCACCTACACTATTTCCAAACTGACCACTAAGAAATAGGGCCTGAACACCCCTCTTCCTACTCCTAAAAATTCATGGGAATCCATATCAATGGACTACATGTCGAGCCTTCCAACCACCAAGAGGGGAAATGACTTTTTTTTTTTGGTTGTTGATCTCTTTTCCAAGATGGCGATTATGGATACCTGCAAGAAGAACATCACTACAGATGCCACTTCCAAGATCTTCTTTGAATGCGTCTGGGTACACTTTCGGATCGCAAAAACCATTGTCTCAAATTAGTACAATTGCTTCCTCAACACATTCTGGTCAATCCTCTCGTCACTGCTAGATACCAAGCTCACCAAATCCATTTCTTTCCACCCCCATACAGATGGCCAAACTGAGGTCATCAATGGGATGATCATCCATATCCTACGCATGTACAATTCCAAGCACCCTCTGTTTATGGATAAATTCGTGAGTGCGGACACAGACCAATCTCCCTAGATCCACCTGGATCTAGAACAAAACAAGACAGAATACTACTCTTTCCCTAGATCTAGACTATTGAATGAACTAAGAGAAATGGATAGTGGACATACCCTATGAACACTCTCCTTTAATCTCTGTTGTTCCTCACTCTGCTTCGATTCTCTTGTGCCATCCAATCACAACAGTACAAACCAATCGAAGTACAAGCAGATTAATATATTCAATACCTAGTCTATACATGTGATCAAGGAATCATGTAATAAGATGACATCATCATTATGGGAAAGGGACATATTACTATATTGATTAATTGAAAGTGAAACTTACAACCTGAGCCTTGATGTCGTAGGTCTCCTTTCGATGGCTCCTAGCTCTGACACAAATACTTGCTCATGCATGAAGAAGTTCAACCACATATGATGACCTTGCTGTTGTCTCTTGCTGCTGTATCATCAGTCCTCCATACAATATTGCACTAATTCTCCAATCATTTTCTTTCTAATCTGCTTCTAACCTTTTCCATGAGCAATCCCCTCAATATATAGGAGAATATTGATTAGTTACTTGAATAGGGAATGATCCCAAGATATCTGGAAAGTCAGTACTTTGCCAACCATTCGAAAGCCAACTCATCCTTCTAGAAGATTCCTTCTAGAAGGATCGAGAACTTATCCATTTTCCTCCTTTAAAAACATGTTCGCACCCTAACCATTAGCACAGTGCGAGAAGTTCGCACCCAAGCTGAATGCAGCCTGCGGGAATGAAGGATTCTCGCAGGAGAGTATATATGCAGTGTGCGAACTATCTTTAAAATATGATTTTTTGGAAACTGACAAGTGTAACCTTTTTCAGGAAAATGTTCTTAATGAAGAGTTTGATCTTCCATTATCATGTTGCTAACATGTCTTCACCTTTGATGACCAAAAATGTGGATAACATAATGCCCCCCAAAGTCTGAGAGTGGAACCAGTGACAGTCGATAGACTTTGTAAGCTGCATGTGTGTGTCAAGAACCAAAAGCACATCTAATCAGAAACCTGCACACATCCAAGCATCAACAGTATATGATGTATATCAATTTCTGAGGTAGGCATTCCCATACTCATATCATAGACTGATGACATCATAAACAAAAGTCATGGCCACCAATCATACACTGTGGATCCATGGATTCATAATATAGCATAGCCACCTGAATACACTGTGGATCTATGCGACAAATCTTCAGTCAAGACGACATAGCCACGAAACATACATAGTGGATCTATGTGTCGCAAAATATACATACTCCATTGCAACCTGGATCGCAAAGACAATATCCAGGGTCTTCAATCTCATCCCCCAAAGTACGAATATGACCATGTGATTACATGTGTCGAAGTCGAACATGGTAGAAACCACTTGATTACCGGTCATTGATGTATACCGTTAACAAGTGTGAGGGAAATCACCATTAATGTCAATGAATCCCAAGGTACTATAGTACAATCCATCAATTGTGAATAAATGAGTTGATGTCGAACAATCAATGGAATCTTTCGATCAGGAGTCAATGAGGTAAACCCACTGTCGAAAGCGAGAAACTTGCCATTGAGGCATGCAAGCTCCAAGGTACTAAATGATCTCTAAGTCTTAATCCCGGATAATGTGCTGATGTCGACGGAACAAGAATCATCACAGGAGGGCCTTGATGTATCCCCCATCAGTGACACAAAATGAGTAATAGAGTTTGAAGGTGAAACAGAGTATGTGGTAATTGATCTTTGGACACAGGGAGGGCCGATACAAAGTGAAAGGATAACTGCAGATGGCTGACTCAAATAGAAGTTTCGAATGGACAGCTCTTGAACATATGGACGACACGACCAATGATTTGGTAGCATTGACTCAAATATGACACATGGAAATACCTTGTTATCAAATCGAATAAGAGACAAATGGATTTCCCAAACAGGCTTCAAATGATGAATAAGGGGTGTCATGTTCAAGAGTGACACTTACTGCCAATTAACACAAAGATGAAACATATCCCTTTCCCAAATTTTCCCCCACCATTTCTGGCAAGTACCTCTTTATATTTACGCAATCTTGAAGAGGATCACATATGCTTGTTGATATAAGCTCATCCTTCGGACGAGTCCCTCGGAGTATTTTTAACGAACCCTAAGAAGGAGTGGTTCGGTCCCATCACGGGTCTGTCAATGTTTGTTTAACGAGTCCAGAGATAGAAAACTCGAAGGTTTTTCAAGATTATAGAGTTTGGAAAAACACCCAAAAGAGAACTCTCTCAGTTCCTTTTTCGTACAATAGTCCAACGAGACCGAAAAAGGGTTAAACTATCGCTCGGAGGACGCGTAAATTCAAATACTTTAACGAGCGTGAAAATAGCAAGGTCGCTCGACAATCTTTTCATGTTTAGGGAGTCGTGAAAAGGGCTTAAAGTCAACTCCAGGGGGGCTCCTTTTTCGTGTGACCACATCGAGCCCGRAAAAGGGATAAAACAACGCTCGACCACGTTCTAGGTTTTTCACAAGTGCTAGAACGGATAAAAGGCACTTGAGGTTTTTAGATCAAAACCATAGAAAACCAAATAAACACACCACACTTCAAAAGTTTTTTGGTCCATAATCATCTCATTAGGTGCCTGCAAGTTATTTTACTCACTTTCATATTAGTAATTAGGGTAAAACAGTGAATAAATATGAAAAAACCCACTTTTACTATGGTAAAAAGTAAATAAAACAAATTTACAATTCATTTTTACCACATTGTTTTACCCATTTACCATTGTAGTGCAAAAAACCTCCAATTTACCTCCGATCTTCATCGTTGATATCTGGGAGCTTCGGGGCATCATTTCACGAATCGTCTGGATCAGATTGGTAAGTGCTCAATTCCTTAGCCTTTCATGGTTTTATTTCATGATTTAAGTGGTTAAATTTTAAGTTTTAAGTGAGTTTTCAAAACCCTACGCGTGAATGAAGATTCTCGCAGGCTGCCCATTCGGGGCCTGCGAGAAGTCTTCATTCTCGCAGGTGGGCTTAAACTACAGTGAGAGAAGTTCGCACTGTGTGTTAAAGCTACCTGCGGGCAGCACAGAATCAATTTTTTTTTTAAATGTTTAACCAATAAAACCAATTTTCTTCATGATTTAGATTATTAACTATCTTCACATGGTTGCCATGCAGGTTATTAACCATCACAATGGTGCTTGAATGGAGAGAACGTGAACACGAAGATGATAATTCCGCCGCCGAAAATCACCCTCAAACCATTGTCGCTTTAAGAGATTGCGGTCTCCTAAAGTATTTCCGGATACCGGGCATGAGAGCCCAAGTTCGTTTATTGGAACATTTAATCTGGATGTGGGATCCGGATCAGCAGGTCTTTAACGTCGGTGCCCATACATTGACGATTGATATTGAGGATATCTATTTCCTGACTGGGTTGTCAATACGGGGTTCTCATGTCAGTTTGACTGGTAGCCGCAGAGGTGGTATGAAAATGAGTGAGTATTGTCGAGAGTATTGCGTGCCAGAGGCAGAAAGACAAAAGGGAAAAGTGGCTATTTGGGGAGTGACTGATATCACTCTCTGTACCATTCTCTTTACTATAGCTCGAATGGAAGGCAATGCTGCCCCGCATATGTCTCTATAGAGCTACTTTCAGTATGCCCTTGAGTGTCTTGAGCCTCGGGTTTTCAACTGGGCTGACGCAGTGCTACGTAACCTCAAGAAACAACTGACAAAAAGCAGGTGTGGAGACTTAAAATAGTTTGGTTATGGATAGCTTCTAGTGTCCTTCTTCTGCAAGAGAGTCCCAGTGTATAGGCTTCAGGCTGATTGGCACTTTCCGGGTCCCAGGGATCCACGGATGCTACGATGGTGCCAGCTCATGGCTAGGCATGTGGCAGGACCTATCGTCAGGTATGACGATCGTTTCTTCGACTGGCTCCAAGGCCAGGTTGTGATGATAGAGGATTATGCGTATGCTGGCTTGGACTTTCGAGGTGATCCTGACCTTGCCCTTCTTGAAGATGCACAGTGGGGAAATATTGGTAAGAAGTACACCAACTTTTAGCTTTTTAGATGTTTTTGTATTTTCATCATATTAAATGTTTTTGGTTTTGTAATTTTAGCCGAAGACTAACACCAAATTGTATTGATAACACAGATGTTGGGGTATACAGACCAGCTGGTAGTTCTCCTGTTCAGCGGCGAGGAGAAGCAGTAGTTCCAGTCCCCCAGTATGCCGAGGACTACCTTACAGTGGAGCAAAACTTAGAGGGATTGATGCATGATGTTCCAGATATGCCTCTGGAGGAGATCCCATGACGTGATCAGCGTCATACCGTGGGAGTCTCTGCCTCTATGGGTCGTTTTCTCCGTAGAGTAGCCAGGACTTTAGCCTGCTATCGTGAACATCATTGATGTCATGAAATCGTTATGTAGAATCCATGAGCTTCCTTTTTTGACATTTTGGTCTTCGGACTCATTTTGTAAAAACAAACTTTGATCGTTATATATATATACATGGTTTTTACCGGCTTACTTTACACTTGTGTATATGTGTTTGATTTATAAATTGTTCAAATGTCTGTCTAATACATAATTAGCTAAAGCATCTGTTAATGTATTAAGACTTCACGGAATGTGTTGATATTCGATATGATCAAAATGTCTTTCCAAGAGGCGAATCCGGAAATAAACTCTTAATAATGTAGGACTTCGAATAGAGTAGACATTACTTAGTTGTAGCACCACTAGCTGCGAGTCAAGTCGCACAACCAAACGACGAATTCCAAGAGAGATAGCATCAACCAATAACTCAATAACAATGCTATACTATGCTATGTTGTTGGTTTCTCGGCCAAGACATACACCTCGTAAAGATATAAGCTCGTTTGTTGGGGTATAGATTGCCCATGCAGCAGAAGCTAGGTTCCGAGTACTACGACTAGCACCGTCAGCAAAGCCAATATAAGGTAGCGAATGCTCCGACATATGAAAATCAAACACAACATCACGTAAGGGAAAAACCAAATAACGACAAACTCAAAACTAACAATACCACACACACCCAGTATGATACATAAAAATACAAGTACTTCATGCACAAATGACTCATGCATAGTACTTCTTTAAGTACAACCCATTTCTAGGTTCACTCAAAGGTACCCCATCATAATCCACTAGCTCATATGCCCCCTTTGCCAAAACTTTGCTAACAATGTAATGCCCACGCCACATTGGTTCAAATTTCCTAGCTCCTAAGACATCTTTATCTTGTTCATACAAAAGAATGAGATCTCCTTCAGAGAAGACACGAGGTTTAACATGCTTGTCGTACTATGCCTTAACACGTTTCTTCTGGGCTTCTATTACCAAAGTGGCATCACGACGAGTCTCATCTAATCGCATCAAAAACAACAGACGTTCCTCTACGGCAGAAGTATTAAGTAAGAGCTCTACAGCTAGTTTCAAAGATGGTATTTCGCATTCTATTGGTAGAATGGATTCCATGCCATAAACTAATCGAAAAGGTTTGAATCCTGTGGCAGACTTAACAGATGTCCGATATGCCCACAATGCCAAAAATAACATTGTGTGCCAGCTGGTTTTATGTATTCCTATCATCCGTCGAATCATAGTGACGAGAACCTTATTAATGGCTTCGACTTGACCATTAGCCTATGGATAATAGGGAGTTGAACTATCATGACGAAAGCCCAACTTCTCGGTAAGTTCAGACATCATATTATTTCTAAAATAACTACCGTGATCGGTAACGATAGCCTGAGGAATACCAAAACGAGTGATGACATGGTTGAAAAGAAATAACGTTGCAGTCTTCCCAGTATTATCGAATGTCGGCATTGCCTTGGCCTACTTAGTAAAATAATCAACAACAACGATGATATACCCATGCCCCCCGGTCGAGTGAGGGTGACATGTCATGAAATCAATGCCCCATTTAGCGAAAGGACCTACTGAGACTACAGGATGAAGGGGAGCAGGAGGCGACTGAATCTTCTGATTATAGGTCTGGCAGGCATGACATTTCTGAACAACAGTTATGCAGTCATGAAACAACGAAGGCCAAAAATAACCTGCACGCAAGATTTTCTGGGCAGTAGCATACCCAGACATATGACCACCACATGCTCCAGAGTGGCAGTCATTCAAAGCTCTCTCGGCTTCCTCAAAAGTTAAGCAGCGCCGAAACACAAAATCAATACCTCGACGGTAAAGTGTATCACCAAGGATAATATAATTACGTGCTTGATAACGGATGCAACGTCATTCGGCACTAGACAGAGCAGGCCAGAAAGTTTGAGTTTGGAGATAGATAATGATATCTCCATACAAAATGTCGTCAGTACTGATAAGGAAAAGTGATTCGTCAGGTAACGAATCGACTGCTACCTTTTTCGTTGCAGTGTGGGGAAAGTCACAAATCAACTCAGCGAAAACTAAGGACTTCTTTGACGTGGCACGATCGAACTCCAAATCAAACTCCTGGAGAATAAAAATCCACTTGGAGTATTTGCCCCCCAGCAATTGACGAGTCAATATATGTTGCATGGGGTTACAGTGTGAAATCACGATAGTTTTCCTGGCAAGAATGTAGTGATGAAATCGTTGAACTGCCTGAACAGCAGCCAAGGCCAGCTTTTCAACATGTTGGTATTTAATTTCTGTAGAAGTTAAACTTCGACTCAGGTAATATATAACATGCTCATCGCGGGCATCATCCTCTTGAACGAGAACCATGCCGATAGTGTACTCGGATGCAGTTAGATAAAGAAAGTAATCTCGACTATAATCCGGAGGGAAAAGAAGAGGAGATTTAGTGAGGGATAACTTCAAGGCTTCGAAAGCATCGTCAATAGTTTTATCCCAGGTAAACTCAGAACCTTTCTTTAGAAGACGTGTAAAACCCCGAGTAATCTAAGTGTAATTCGGGATGAAGCGATGAAGAAAGTTTTCCTTCCCCTGCAAACTCTGTAACTGGCGTAAAGAAGAAGGAGGAGGGAGATTGAGAATCACCTCGACCTTGATAAGATCTACCCTAAGCCCATGGCGTGAAACAATGAAACCGAGGAGACGGCCGGATTCTATGCAAAAGACACATTTATGAGGATTCAAGCGAATGAGATAGAATCGACAACGAACAAAAATTGCTCGGAGATGCATAGGGTGATCGACTTGACGTAACAAGTGAGCCGGCAAATCATCCAAATAAGGTTGAACAATATTCTTAATATCGTGAAATGCGTAAGACATAGCACGTTGGAACGTAGCACCTGAGTTCTTCAGACCGAAAGGGAGTTTCCTGTAGGCGAAAGGACCCCAAGGACAGATAAAAGATGTCTTATGTTGGTCCTCAGGAGCGATATTGATCTGATTATAGCCAGAAAATCCATCCATGAGGGAAAAGATTTCACTGCCGGCACAATCATCGACGATTTGGTCAACGAAAGGGGTTGGAAAATTTTCCTTGGGACAAGCTTTATTGATATCCCGATAATCAACACAAACGCGTATACTACCACCTTTCTTATCGATCGGAACTGGGTTGGAAACCCATTCTGTCAATGCCACTGGATAAATAAAACCCGCTTTAAGGAGTTTTTCAACTTCAAGTTTAATGGCCGCGGATTTACGTGGATGGATAGGACGGAGGCGCTGCTGGACTGGTTTGGCTTTGGGGTATGTCTTAATTTCATGGACCACAATAGAGGGGTCAATACCCAGTATTTCTTCGTAACTCCATGCAAAGATATCATGAAATTCTTTAAACAAGGAAGTGTAAGTGACAATCTCATCTGGAGAACATGAAGCTCCAATATGAACGTTCTTGACGATTCCAGGTTTCACTGAAATATCTATGGGAATCGTGGGTGAAATGTTACTAAGGTTCCCTTCTGTGAACACATCTCGTGTAGGTTGGGAAACCGTAGAAATAACAACAACGGTTGTCGGAGTCGAAATCCGTTGATAATTCTCAAGAGTTTGTTGTTCTAGAAACAAGATGGAACGATGATGTCCATCGTCCTAAGGGGTGTCCTCCATGACGGACATGATCATCTCGTCAGTGGGAAAGATGACTCAGAAAGGATCAGGAGACAACTCATCAAAAGAATCAGTAGGAGGGGTGGCCAATTGAATAGCTTGGTAATCGGACTCAATCGGACTCAGCGGCATAACGTCGCCGAAGTGAACATGATCTCCAGGATGAGGGACTATCCAAGGGTCGTTAGACACTGGAAGTTCACGAGGTACAGTAGAGATCATATTAATAGATGCAACTAACGGGCGTGGAATGTCGGGTGGTGGTGGTATGGGAAAGGCACCCATCAACGAAGAATCTTTTAAAAGACCAACGCCAACATTCTCATAACCCAGTGGGGTGTTTGCTATGAACGACACGTTACCTGTGCGATTATCGACATTAAAGAAGGTGAGTTGATCAACCGTGACCACTTTTCCCTGGTGAGGAAATCGTAGGACACGGAAAAGGGTTGATACGACAACACGCATAGAATCGACCCAACGTCGACCAAGTAGAATATTATAATCAAGGGGAGTATCAAAAAATTCCACTTCCACCTGGACGGTCTTACCTTCGAGTGTGACAGGCAACGATGGAAGGACACCGTATGGCTTAAAACCAGAGCCATTGAAGGCTCGCAAAGTGTTTTGTGATTCGGTTAATGGGGGAGAGCCAATGGCTTTCCAACAAGAAAAAGACATGACGCACGTAGAGGCACCCTCATCAATAACTGTCCGACAAATGCTCTTATCAGCAACAACAACTTGGATTTGAAATGAAAGCTGTGGGGGTAACCTTGGAATATGCTCTTCCAAGTCAAAGACTATCAAATTCGTATCCATGGGATCTATTCCACCTATCGCTTTCAACAATGCCCTTCGCTGTGCAGGACAAGACTGAAGGACTTCAAGGGTAGACATCGTTGAAGGTGCTTGGGCCAGATCTTCTACAATGCTGTAGTTCTGAGCCGCACGTGCATGAGGATTGAATGCCGATTTCTTAACGACACCTTTGGGGGGTGGTCGTATAACTGTATAAAGGTTCGGTCCTTCGAGATGAAGAGGACCGGTCATGGGTGGATTCAGTGGAGAGGGCTGTACCAGATCAGGAGGTGAATCGTCAACCTTCTCCTTGGAAGGAGTATAGTCTTTAGCTCTAGTGGTAAGTGCAACATTATCTTTCTTGGAATCACCGGTGCACATCAAAACATAGGATTGTGTAGAGGTAGAGGGTTGATCATGGATGACCAATGAAGCATGTTGTTGAGATGGGAAGGGTTGAGACAAGACAGCAGGAGTAGACAGTTTCGGTGTTGTTTGAAGGAACTTGTTAACTTCGGAACGTCTTGGGAAATCCTTCGTGTAGTGATTGTCACCACAGATAAGGCAAGGATAGCGTGGTTTGCGTTTATCTCGGTCTTCAACAGGAGGGGATTTGGTTTGCTCAGTCTGAGTATTGTTTTTACTCTCCTTATTCTTGCCTCTCCCCTTCTTGGATTTGTTCTTACCGGTAGGCGTAGATTGAACGGCGTTCACTTCAGAGGTTTTACCGGCGGGAGGAGCAGGAGACGGAGCATTTTGAACATTAGAGGTATTGGATTTTGGGGTTGTAGTTGAAATGGAATGTGAGTGGGTATGAGTAGTCCCAATCACACCATCAGCTGCATGTGAAGCAACTGGAGGGGTAGAAGTGCTGGAAGTACCAGGACGAGGTAAATCAGGTAATAAGTCATACAAATTTCCTGTCTGCGAATAAACGAGATCTAGATATTGAGCACGACTGATAGCCTCCTCTTCAGTGACAACACCGCCCATAGAAATGTCTTTACCAATTTTGTTTACAAAAGATTTTGTAAACCATTCGGCCAGTAACTGATCAGGAAGCTCAAGTTTAATGAGACGTCTCCTCCTTCTCCACTCATGAATGTGATCAGAGATATGAGTGCCTGTACTTTGTTTGAAGGAGGTTAAAATCTCAGTTCCCGTATCGTAACGAATTGGTAACTGGTAATGTGTGAGAAAGGACATTGCAAGGGTGTTGAAATCTGAAAAGAAACCCCGTGGCAATTCAATGTACCACTTCGCAGCCGAACCGGTAAGGGTCCGTTGAAAAAGACGCAGACGAATGGAGTCGTCCATGAGTGAATTCGACGAACACCATAAATGAAAATTCATGACATGGTTGTTGGGGTCCTCTCCCGGCTTACCATCGAATTTCAGAATGTCCGATGGAAGTTTAGCAGGAATAACTGGCCATTGGGGAGAGTGACGAATAGGATCGTTTAGAATCCTAGTCAAATATGGCAAGTCCAAGGTAGCAAGAAAAGGCAACTGTCGGTTGACTTGCGGGTACTGATGGCTTTGGGGTGGAAGCCCCGTCGGTAGACCAGTAGGAGCATAAGAAGACTGTCCATAAAGGGAAGCTCCGGGTTGATTTGGTGGTGGTTGGATAGGGTAGTAGCCCCAAGTATTGTAACCTTGAGTCTGGGCAGGGGCTTGAGATTGGGAAGTTTGACCCGATCCCCAAATAGGATTAGTCACACCTGGATATGGTTGGCCTACAGGAGGGACATTTGCTTTCCCCCCAGCGATAGGTACATGTTGTAAAAGCTGTTGCCAATATTGGGCCAACTCAGGAGGTATGTTTTGTCCAAAAGGGGGTGTTGGTTCCCCTACCGTAGGAATATTCCCACTCGAAATTTGTGTACCAACTGCAGGTTGTGTGGTAACGACATTTTGTCCTTGAAGAGGAAATGGAAAAGTACTACCCTGTCCACCAACAGGAATGTGCAAGTTGGGTGCAACAGTCGGAATAGTGTTACCAGCATTAGGATTGCCGGTAGGAAACTGAGGAAGTGTCGGGATGAAACCGGGAATAGGATGCCCAGGAAACTGAGGGCCACCTGGAGAACCAGCAGGTGTTTGTGGAGGTGTTGGATGTGGAACATTCAATGCAGGATTCAATGCATCGTAACTAGGGGGTAAATTCGGATTGACCTCAGGTTGTTGCTGGGTGTTTATCGGGGCAAGAGTTGTTGCCAAAATCTCGGTTTGGACACTTGAAGTAATTGCAAGATGAGCCATATCGGGAGGTAGAATAAAACGATAAGTGGTAGTCTCGGGCGTAGTCTCTGGTTCAGGAGACGTAGGAGGGTTTATGATTTCATAGACAGGGGATTCAGTACCAAACAAAACTCGTTGGAAATCACCTGACCAAGAAGAATCTTGTCCTACTACACCGTGAGAAGGCCCAGGGATTGATTCGGAAGATTAAATAAGAGTTTCTCCAGAAAGATGAAATCGACCTTAAGGTCGTTCACCACGACGAATGCGATAATCCTCTATAGTATTGGTAATTCAAAATTCAGCAAGAGGATCAGTGGTTTCAACTTGTGGAGGTGGTGTAACAACTTCTGGGACATCACTTACGTCCGCAGGTGGTAGAGTGACCAGAGGGATTTCACCGGGACGAGGAGAATCCTTAGGGGTACCCTCAGGTGTTGTTGTGTGCAAAGGTTGTGAAGCTTCCGGATGCTTCGGAGACAAACCTTGCATCCTACGCGAACGTCGCGGGGGAGAAATTGTAAACAAGTAACAAAGTCCCCAACAAAAATCCTATGGTCAACTACGAGAAAAAAACAGCACACCCTAGTAAACAAAATCTAGAAGCAATCACCAAGAAAACAATACCTTCTAATTCCGAAGCCACTATTTGGTGATGAAATCCAACGTCGCAACAATGAGACGAGAAGGGGCAGGGATAATGTGGAAAAGTTACGTTGACGACCTGCTTAACAGACTTACGCCCTGGTGCAAGCTCCCACACATAATCGTGGGTATACCCTCCAAGGAGCCCGAGTGAGTTTGATCAACATCAATTCCAGGTACCGTGAATACTTTCCCCTTCACAGTCACCTTGGGTAAGTACCTAGAGAGAAAGGCCACTAAGGTTACCACAGACAACAGTACTGCCATGGGAAACAGTCGTCAGTCCGATCCACACGCAAGGGCAGGGTATCGAGCCCAAAATCAACTCAAAGGCTTCCACTCATAATTGTGGGTATACCTCGGAGTGACCCCCGTAATACGTGCAATCTCTACACTGATGTCAACAAAGTAGGTTAGTATCTCTGCCAACACCAATGCGACCTAATGCTTGACCCTTGTGTTAGAAGGGCTTCCCAGGACAATATGCGGCCAATGGAATTTTACACTCTCTATTCTCAAGATACTATTGTGTGTTTTTGAGCTTTGGAGAGTGTGTCTCTCTTCCTAATCCAAAGCACTAGCCTAGCTATATGTTGGTGTAAGAGAGCCCTAGAAAAGAGTTACTAGATCAATTTTAATATTACGTAATGTTTTTAATGGTTGTTGTTTACTCACAGGTAGTGGAAGTGAAACTCTTGATGTGTGACTCTGACCCAAATCATGCAAGGATATGATGAAATATAATCGCTTTCATTCGATGAATCCTAGTTATGGGAGAGAGAGAACAATTTCTGAACCAAACTCAATTACTACAATGCAAGTGCAATTCTCAATTTCCTTTCAGATGTGAATGCAACAATCATGAATTAATGAACAACTCCTAAATGGCTTTTTCAAAACTTCAATACTCTAAAACTTTGATTTTCAATGTTTTCAACAAAGTAAAAACAAGATCTTGAAAGAAAACATGTGGTTCACTTTCCAAGAAGAACTCTTAATGAGAATGAAAATCAAATTACCAATATCAAATAATCAAATGACAACCTGACCAAAACTTTCAATGAAAGTAAGAACAAAAAGCAAACCAAAGAGTGTGTTAATGCAAATGAAAATCGTCCTTTCGAACCAACAATCAAATAAGAAACACTAAACACCTAACTTCCAATCAATCACTGATTCTTATCCAACACGACACATTCAACTCCAGTAACCAGAGAGAAGAAAAATGACAATAAAGGCTAAGAGATGAAAGTCAAGTTACCAAAGCAAGAAAAGCCTAGAAAACCTAGATCAGATCCAGCAAGCAAATTACAGCAAAAGATATGTAAGTCACTGATTCAACAAGCTAGAGAGGTGCAAATCAACATATATGAGCTATTGACAGAGTCGGAACTTGAATCCAAAAATTTCACAAAAATTGTTCACAGGCTAGTGTGGGACACAGTGCGAGAAACTATAGTTCTCGCAGGCCACTTAAATGCAGAATGCGAACTTCTCGCACTGGAATATATAAGAGGTGCAAACTATAAAGGTTCTCGTAGGCTGCTAATTGGCACAGTGCGGGAATCCCTGAAACTAATGAAAATTTTGAAAAATCAAGCAAAATCCAAACTGGCTCTTAGACCCAGAGGGTCTCTCAGGGTATCCTGAGGACTCAGAGACTGACAAATCAAGAGAAAAAGGAAAATAGAGCAAATGGCCACAGAAAATGCAAAACCATAAAGACAAAAGGGATAAAGTTCCCCAGTGGAGCCGCCAATTTTGTTTATGGATAAATTCGTGAGTGCGGACACAGACCAATCTCCCTAGATCCACCTGGATCTAGAACAAAACAAGACAGAATACTACTCTTTCCCTAGATCTAGACTATTAAATGAACTAAGAGAAATGGATAGTGGACATACCTTATGAACGCTCTCCTTTAATCTCTGTTGTTCCTTGCTCTGCTTCGATGCTCTTGTGTTGTCCAATCACAACAGTACAAACCAATCGAAGTACAAGCAGATTAATATATTCAATACCTAGTCTATACATGTGATCAAGGAATCATGTAATAAGATGACATCATCATTATGGGAAAGGGACATATTACTGTATTGATTAATTGAAAGTGAAACTTACAACCTGAGCCTTGATGTCGTAGGTCTCCTTTCGATGGCTCCTAGCTCTGACACAAACACTTGCTCATGCATGAAGAAGTTCAACCACATATGATGACCTTGTTGTTGTCTCTTGCTACTGTAGCATCAGTCCTCCATACAATATTGCACTAATTCTCCAATCATTTTCTTGCTAATATGCTTCTAACCTTTTCCATGAGCAATCCCCTCAATATATAGGAGAATATTGATTAGTTACTTGGATAGGGAATGATCCCAAGATATCTGGAAAGTCAGTACTTTTCCAACCATTCGAAAGCCAACTCATTCTTCTAGAAGATTCCTTCTAGAAGGATCGAGAACTTATCCATTTTCCTCCTTTAAAAACATGTTCGCACCCTAACCATTAGCACAGTGCGAGAAGTTCGCACCCAAGCTGAATGCAGCCTGCGGGAATGAAGGATTCACGCAGGAGAGTATATATGCAGCCTGCGAACTATCTTTAAAATATGATTTTTTGGAAACTGACAAGTGTAACCTTTTTCAGGAAAATGTTCTTAATGAAGAGTTTGATCTTCAATTATCATGTCACTAACATGTCTTCACCTTTGATGACCAAAAATGTGGATAACACCCTCCCACATGGGATGTGAGTCTTCACTATGTCCAACATAGCTACAACCAAGCCTTGCATAGCTCAACTGGCCATAACCCCTTTCAGGTGGGGTTAGGATTTCAGCCATTGGGCCCCATGGATATTGCACTATCTCTGGAAACCACCTCAGTCAACTCATCCCCTGCTCCACCATAAGATGACAAAGCCACTTATTTCATTGAGCAGATCCATCACATATGCCAACAGGTTCAGGATATTTTACAGAAGTCCAATGCTAAGTACAAGCAATGCCATGATCAACACCGGGTGCCACATAAGTTTCAGGTGGGAAAAAATTTTTGGTTGAACTTGCAGAAATAACGCCTTACAGGGCCCCATAGGAAGATTTTCCCACTCTAGTATGGGCCATACACCATCACCAAGGTTGTGGGTGACATTGTTTTTTCTCTCAACATTCCCCATTTCCTTGGCCTGCACCCATTCTTCAATGTGGCTCTCCTTCGGCCATATTTCCCACCATTATTGGACACCTCATAGATAGAAGAGTAGTTGACACCAAAAGAGATCAACCTTGACTACATGCAATAGGAATCCAATGATCGGATTGTGGACACACAGATCAAGGTCACCCAACAATAAAGGATCCATCTTTATCAAGTTGTCAAAGCAGGGCAACTCTTGCACCAGGGAAAGTGGCTCACTCGGGGCCAAATTCAATATAAATTTCCTCGTCTGATGGGGGAAGTCAACACAATGGAGACCATTTCTTCCTAAGGGGGGAGGGTTGATCTATATGGATTTCGGTGGCCTCCCACCTATTCCGATTGGTTCATTTTGACAGTTTTCCAGTTTGGAGGTTATTTTCCTAGTTTTTGGGTCCATGACTTGTGGGGCCATTTTGAGGCCCTAAAAAATGTTTTTAGGGCTCACCATAGTCATAAATTACCTTTTATGGATAACATCAAAATGTGTAGTCCTCGGATAAACCTTTCCAATGGGATATTGTTTGCCTAAAACAAATATCATATGCAAAAGTTATGACCCTGGGAAGTTGATGTACGAACTTATTGAAACGGGGCCCACATGACTTTGGGCACTTTATCTCCTAGGGTTTTTGACATTCCTGTTTATTGTTAAAAATGCTTAAGAGCCTCAATGTAATCATATTCTTTCAAATGAGAACAATCGTCACATCTCTTCTCAGAGATAAGCCGCCACCATTCCAAAAAGCTTGTTTTCTGCTCTATTTTACAGTTTCAACTTATTTCCTTATTGAATAGAAAACCAATTTTACTATATCTTTGTTATTATATGTTAAGCATATTTTAATAATTTGTATTCATTTCGTTCTTCTCATAAAATGTGGATCAATTTTATTACAAATGAAATGACAAAGAAATTTTTCCTTCCCTTGTAAACTTTGCAGTTGAGTGAGGTTGTTGGGAGGGGTAAAGCTAGAATGGCTTTGACGTTTAAGGGATCCACCCTAATCCCATATTTGGAGACTACGAAGCTGAAGAGGCATCTTGATTCAACAGAGAAAATACATTTATGGGGGTTCAAACATATGTGGTAAAACCGACATTGAAGAAAAATGGCTCATAGGTGACCAATGTGGTCTCGTCAATGAGATGAGTGAGAAGGTAAGTCATCGAGGTAGGGTTCAACAATATGTTTGATATTGTGGAATACGTACGACATGGACTGTTGAAAAGTAGATCCATAACTTTTAAGGCCAAAAGGTATTTTTCGATAAGTGAACATCCTCGAAGGGAAGATGAAGGTTGTTTTATGTTGATTAGCTGATAGGATGTTGATCTGGTTGTATCCGGAAAATCCATCCATGAATGAGAAAATGACACTTCCAGCGCAATTATCGATAATTTGGTTGATAAAGGGTATAGGGTAATTGTCTTTGGGACAAGCCTTATTAATATCCCTATAATCAATTCAAACATGAATGGTTCCTTGTTTCTTAGTGACTGGAACGATGTTGGAAACCCATTCAGTAAAAGGGATAGGATAAATAAAACCAGACTTCAACAGTTTTTCGACTTCTGCCTTTATGGCCGCGGTTTTCTTAGGATGAACCGGGAGAAGTTTTTTTCTTACAGGTTTAACACCTGGGTAGGTCTTTATCTCATGCACGATGATTGATGGTTCGGTCCCTAGAATTTATTCGTAACTCCAAGAAAATATGTCGCATAATTCTTTGAACAAGGCAATATAACTCTCAACTTCTTCACCTGAACAATTTGCACCTAGATGAATGTTTTCCAAAATACCTTCTTTGATTGATATGTCGAAAATAATCATAGAAGATATGTTTCCCAAATTCCCCTGGGAGATGGTATCCTGAGTGAGTATTGGATATTGGGGAGAGTCGAAGATATCGCTAGGAAATATAGAGGATATATCTTTCTCAATGTCATCCAAAATCGGAAGAAAGGATGAATGATGGTGGTTGTAATCCTATGGTGCCTCCTTGATGTTAATCATTTACATAATAGATTTATCTGATGGAAAAGTCTGTAGGATGTAATCAAAAGTAGAGGATAGGAACATTAACCAATATGTTAATGAGTAAGTTGTAGATGCTAGAAGATGTTGGTCGTCCGACGGAGAGGCAGATTGGATGGCATCGTATTCAACCTTTGCAAGACTAACTGGCATAGTGTCACCTAGTGAGTCAAATTATAAAGGAATCAGAACGATCCATGGATCAGATGATTCATAGGATTGATGTTCCATAGTCGATATCATATTGATCGTTGTGATATGTTTCTAAGTGGTAGGAAGTGGCGTAGAAAGGTACCAATAAGAAAAGAGTCTTTTAAAATACCTACTCCAACAATTTCGTAAGTGATCTTGGAATATCACAGAAAATGAATGTTGTTAGCTGCGGGAGTGTGAGCATCAGGGGTGCAGTAATCTAATTGATCGATGGTCACAATTTTACCTTTATGGGGAAACTTGACACATCGAAACACTGATGAAGCGATGACAGTCATGGCATAAAACCAACTTATTCCTAACAACAAGTTGTAATCGAGGGGAGCATCGACTACCTCAACATATATTGAAACAGTATTGCCTCCCAATTGAACAACAAAGGATTGTAATAGTCCATGAGGATGGAATCTGCTCCCATCAAATGCTCGTAACATAGTAGGGGATTGATTAAGACTAGGCGATTTCAACCCTTTCCAACAAGCCAATGCCATGACACATGTGGAAGCTCTCACATTCAAGATCGTGCAATGAATATGTTGATTGTGGAAAATAACATCGATCTGGAAATCAATCTGGTGAGATAGTCGTGATTTAAAATTATCAAGGTTAAATGTGATATTATTAGATGACTCACGATTGTTGACCAAACTTTGGTCACCTATATGTTATCACTCCTGGAATAATAATAAAAAAAATGATATTGGAAGATGAATATTTTTGAACTATTATATTTTCATTGCATATCTCTCGGTATCAGCTTCTCCATGCATTTCGCGGAATCAAAATCAGAGTCTCCATGACCAAGATACACATACTTTTGTCCAGAAGTCCAATGGATGTATTACAAGAAGAAATATGAAAAGTGTTTTAAGTGACATGTTCTCTCCTCTCCTTTCCCTTCACCTCTATTCATTCTCTCATTTTACACTTAGTCATTTTTCCCATTGTCTCATTAATTTAATATTCCCCTTACCATTTTCCACACTTAGCAATTTTTCCTTATTCCTTTCCACGTTCACATCCATTTCCCTTTTCCTTTATTTTCCTTTCCATTTTAATTATCCCATTTCTCTATTTATTTCCTTTTCCTTTTTTCCTTTCCCAAATTTCATGTAATTCCTTTATTTCCCATATATTTCTTTTCATTTTTCATATTTTCCATATTTATTTCCATAATTCACTTGATCCATTATATACTTTCTAGACTTAGTCTTATTTACTATGGCTTACCGCGGGTTTGTGGGTTGGTGCTATTTCCTAAGAGTATATTTTATCTCCGCTACCCTCACAATGCACTTTGACTTCTGCCACCTTCATAATGCACATAACTCTTTTTACTACTCTTTACTATGTAACTTCTCCAACACTTAGCCAAATATATGAGTTACAACAGGTTCAAGGGTTCGTGGGTTGGTGAGGGTTGGTGATGTTTATTTCATTTTATATGAGTCTATCTGACCGATTCTTAAGACTTATAATATTTTACAACTATTTACCTCTCCTCTCCACTTCACTTACACTTAGAATTTTTCACACTCATTCCTTACTATGTATTAACGTGGGTCTATGGTGATTTCCTCACCTACCTCTACATTCACGTAAACCCGTGAACACGCCATATTATTTTAATAATATTTTTCCTATCCTAATCTCTATGAGGAACTTATCCAAGTGACACATGGCATTTTATTAACCAATGAGATACATCCACATCGTAGTTAAATGGATGGTGCCACATGGAAACTAGTTAATGGACACGTGGCAACATGCAAAAGGTGACACATGGCATGATTTTATTGGATGAAATATGGCAGATTCTTATTGGAAGATTGTTGGCCTACCAAGTAATGACATGCAATAACATTTGGTTGGATGACTCATCATTGCTGACTGGGCATATTCATGATTGATTAGGCATGCAAAATTATTATTATATTCAATAATTTTTCAAGGGTCGAATCCTCCAAGCTCCATAATCTCCTCTCTTCTTTATTTCTTGTCAAATGTATGCTACACTTAACTTATATACCACTAAGACTATTTTATTCTTGTACATGTGGGATAAGAATAATGAAGAAAATTCAAAATTCAACAAAGGAGGTCAAAATTAAATCAAGGGTCCACATTTACCAATCTGTAGGATGTAATTGAAAGTAGAGGATAGGAATATTAACCAATATGGTAATGAGTAAGTTGTAGATGCCATCAGATGATGGTCATCCGATGGAGAGGTAGACTGGATGGCATCATATTCAACCTTTGCAGGACTAAGTGGCATGGTGTCACCTAGTGAGTCAAATTATAAAGGAATAGGAACGATTCATGGATTAGATGATTCATAGGATTGATGTGCCATAGTCAATATCATATTGATCGTTGTGATATGTTTTGAAGTGGGAGGAAGTGGTAAAGGAAAGGTACCAATAAGCGAAGAGTCTTTTAAAATACCTACTCCAACACTTTCGTAAGTGATCTTGGAATCTCCTAGAAAATGAATGTTGTTGGTTGCGGGAGTGCGAGTGTCGGGGGTGTAGTAATCTAATTGATCAATGGTCACAATTTTACCTTTATGGGGAAACTTGACACATCGAAACACCGATGAAGTGATGACAATCATGGCATAAAACCAACTTCTTCCTAACAACAAGTTGTAATTTAGGGGAGCATTGACTACCTCAACATCTATTGAAACAATCTTTCCTCCCAATTGAACAAAAAAGGACTATAATAGTCCATGAGGATGGAATCCTCTCCCATCAAATGCTCATAACATAGTAGGGGATTGATTAAGACCAGGTGATTTCAACCCTTTCCAACAAGCCAACACCATGACACATGTGGAAGCTCCCACATTCAAGATTGTGCAATGAATATGTTGATTGTGGACGATAACATTGATCTAGAAATAAAGCTGGTGAGACAATCATGATTTAAAATTATCAAGGTTAAACGTGATATTATTAGATGACTCATGATTGTTGACCGAACTTTGGTCACCTATATGTTCCCACTCCTAGAATAATAATAAACAAAATGATATTTGAAGATGAATATTTTTGAACTATTATATGTTCATTGCATATCTCTCAGTATCATCTTCGCCATGCATTTCGCGGAATCAAAATCGGAGTCTCCATGACCAAGATACACATACTTTTGTCCAAACGTTCAATGGACGTATTACAAGAAGAAATATGAAAGGTGTTCTAAGTGACATGTTCTCTTCTCTCCTTTCCCTTCACCTCTATTCATTCTCTCATTTTATGCTTAGTCATTTTTCCCATTGTCTCATTAATTTCATATTCGCCTTACCATTTTCCACACTTAGCCATTTTTCCTTATTCCTTTCCACATTCACATTCATTTCCCTTTTCCTTTATTTTCCCATTTCTTTTTATTTTCCTTTCCATTTTCATTATCCCATTTCTCCATTTATTTCCTATTCCTTTTTTCCTTTCCCAAATTTCATGTAATTCCTTTATTTCCCATATATTTATTTTCATTTTTCATATTTTCTATATTTCTTTCCATAATTCACTTGATCCATTATATACTTTCTAGACTTAGTCTTATTTACTATGGCTTAACGCGGGTTAGCGGGTTGGTGATATTTCCTAAGAGTATATTTTATCTCCGCTACCCTCACAATGCACTTTGACTTCTGCCACCTTCATAATGCACACAACTCTTTTTACTACTCTTTACTATGTAACTTCTCCAACACTTAGCCAAATATATGAGTTACAACAGGTTCAAGGGTTCACAAGTTGGTGAGGGTTGGTGATGTTTATTTCATGTTATATGAGTCTGTCCAACCGATTCTCAAGACTTATAATATTTTACATCTATTTACCTCTCCTCTCCACTTCACTTACACTTAGAATTTTTCACACTCATTCATGACTATGTATTATTGTGGGTCTGTGGTGATTTCCTCACCTACCTCTACATTCACGTAAACCCGTGAACACGCCATATTATTTTAATAATATTTTTCCTATCCTAAGTTCTATGAGGAGCATCTCCAAGTGACACATGGAATTTTATTAACCAATGAGATACATCCACATGATATTTAAATGGATGGTGCCACATGGAAACTAATTAATGGACACGTGGCAACATACAAAAAGTGACACATGGCATGATTTTATTGGATGACATATGGCAGATTCTTATTGGAATATTGTTGGCCTACCGAGTAATGACATGTGATAACATTTGGTTGGATGACTCATCATTGCTGACTAGGCATATTGGTGGTTGTTTGGGCATGCAAAATTATTATTATATTCAACAATTTTCCAAGGGTCGAATCCTCCAAGCTCCATAATCTCCTCTCTTCTTTATTTCTTGTCAAATGTATGTTACACTTAACTTATATACCACTAAGACTATTTTATTCTTGTACATGTGGGATAAGAATAATGAAGAAAATTCAAAATTCAACAAAGGAGGTCTAAATTAAATCAAGGGTCCACATTTACCAATCAAACTTGATCGACGGTAGCTGAGTCACAATCTTGAAAACGCTATATCTTGAGATCCTAACTGTCGTTTGCAGAAAACGTTACACCGTTGGAAAGATATTTTGACGTAGAAGATGATGGTATAGGATTCATGTGTTGAAAGTTGATACATTTTTCTCAAAAATTAAAATATCAGTCAGATACATTTTTTAATGGGCTTGCGTGACAACTCAACTTCACGAGATCATATCTTGAGATCCAGGCAACAACTTTGGACAAATTTTATATCATTGGAAAGATAAGAAAATGAATATCACATATGAAATGATTTCCATGGTTAAAATGTTTATTATAATTCCCAGAGTTTTAAAACATAGTCATCCTCTTTTAAAGGAAAATTAATTAAATTTCAAAAAATAAAAGTTTAATTAAAACTTTTATTTAAAAGGAGAGGGACCCACTTTAAATATGCTTGTATTAATGATGTGAATTAATTAATGAAGAATTAATGAGGTATTAATTAAAAGAAATGTTTCAAGAAGAAACTACAAGAATTTCTAGAAGGGAAAGAAACAGTTGAGACGGTTCCTATAATTGTCGATGAAGACAATAAAAGGACATCAACGAGCAAGTGAAAACAAGGAGAGACCATCATAGTAAGTTTATGCTGATCATATCCTTATTTTTATTTATAAAGTCCTTCATCCATTTTTTCCACCTCTTTCACTAGAAAGGTTTAACCGAAAACTGATAACTCCTATTTTCTTCTTACCAGGTCTTGTTGTTCTTCTACCACCCACCATTTTACTTCTAAAAGATTATTTCTTGTATTTATTTTATTTATGGTCCACGGGAGCCCCAATCCCAGTCTTTAAGACAAACACATTTAAAATTTCAAAGAATATGTAACAGACTATATATTTTTTAGAAATTTCAAGAGAGTTACTTTGGCAACAATCTCGACTGTGCTTTGTAACCCTTTTTTCATAATATAAAGTATTTGATATTGATCTATCATTATCATTTTTTATCTTCCCATGTGTCCACTCTGTTAAAGTTCTCTTTTGCATGCAGATCATCTTATTTTTATTTTATGTGATCATAAATCTTTATCTTAAACTATGATGGATGTGAGGAAATTTTTCTTATTTACTTTAAATGTGTGAAGTGTGTGATTCCTGGTCCTTTCTTAGGAACTTTCTTTAAAAATAAAACAAAAACATTTTCCATTTATCTTTCTTACAGTCTTTATATTTCTTTGATTATCACCATGAAATTCTACAAAGTTCCACATTCTGAACTTCTAGAATCATAAAGAAAATCTTAAAGTAAAGAGGAGTACCACCTATATAAAAACGCGGGAGGATTTACATCCTTGTGAGGTTGTTGTTTTGGTCATAATGGATTCAAGTGTCAATAGGTATCTATGGCTCTAATCACTACCAAGAGATTCCTACATTTACTAGGGAAATGTTGTAGAACTTCGAGAGCTGACATAGCACATGGTGCTTGGGCCAAATATTCAACAATGTTGTAGTTTTGAGCAGCACGTGAATTAGGATTAAAAGTTGACTTTCGAATTTTTCTCTTGGGTGGATGTAAGATAGATTCAAAGTTAGGTTTCTTAATCTGGAGTGCCCTAGATGGAGGAGTAATGGTGGTGGACGATGGATCTGTTGTAGTACCATTAGTTACTTTTTCCTTGTTAGGTTTAGTCAGAGGTGTGTCATATGTCGTAGTACGAGTGGTCAAATATATCCCATTAAACATGTAAATGTATGCACTCAATGAATCTTCCTCACTAGAAGGATGATTTGGATTTCTTCCTATTGAAGGTGCAGGGGCTTTCACAACCAGTGACTACTGCTATGGAAAAGGTCGTGTCAACATAGCGGGTCAGGAATTTCCTTTAAAAAAAAATTCAACTTCGCCACGATGAGGACAATCTCATGTGTAGTGATCGTCACCACAAATGAGACATGGAAATTTCGGTTTTTGCTATAGTTGTTTCTCAATAGCAGGTGGTTGAGTTGGCATTTTTGGATAGTCATTTTGATTATTGTTTTTCTTTGGTTTATTTTTTGTTTTCCTCTTCCCCCTTGACTTTTGTAGAGAAGCAGATTGAACTGCATTCACCTTAGGAATCTGAGTCAGGGTGGAGGTGGATGAGAGTGAATTCCATCTGGTAGTGGGGGAAATAATTAAGCGATTAACCATGTCGATCGAATGTCATTTGGATTGCATTTTGACAAAACTGATAACTCCATCTGTGTGAGTTATGGAGAATGGTTTTGATGGATTGGTTGATGTACGGGGAGTGTTCAAAATTAATTCATACAAAGTATCGTATTGGGAATAAACCAAGTCTAGATATTGGGAAAGAGAAATGGATTCTTCTTTGGTAACAACACCATCGGGCTATGTCATGGGAAATCGAAGGTAAAAGAGATTTAGTGAACCATTCATCCAGTAATTGGTCAGGAATGGTTGCTTTGATCAACTGCCGTCGTCATCTCCACTCATGAATATGATTAGAGATATGTACGGAGTTGGTTTGACGAAGGGATATAAAGAGTTTTGTACCAGTATAGTAACAGATGGGTAATTTAAAGTGTGAGATAAAATCCATGTTGAGGGAATTAAAATCTTGAAAAGTACCACATTGTAGCTCAATGTACCATTTGGTTGTTGAACCTGTAGGTGTGCGTTGGAAAATATGTAACTAGATAGAATCATCCATTAGTGAGTTGGATGGACACCATAGATGAAAATTCATAACATAGTTGTTAGGGTCTTTGCTAGGTTTACCATCAAATTTCGAGATATCAGAAGGTAATTTAGCAGGGATAACTAGCCAGAAAGGAGAATGTAATATGGGATCATTTGTCAATCTCGATATATTTGGTAGATCTAGAGTGGATAAGAATGGTATTTTGCAATTGACCTGAGGATGATACTAGTGTGGCATGGGGACACTAGTAGGGCCGTAAAATGGTTGAGGTGGATAGTTGTAGCCAGCAGGACCTCCCATGTACTGATGTTGTTGACCAACAAAGGTAGGATTCATTTGTTGAGGAACATTCATGAAAGGAGAAGGGAAACTTATTTGGCCTTGGGTAGGATAACCAGTGTAACCCATGGGAGGATAGTTTTCTTGATTAGTTTGAGGTGGATAACTAGTCTTCCCTTGAGGAGGGTAACTAGGTTGTCCTTGAGGAGGGTAAATATTTTTCCCTTGGGGAGGATAATATTATTGACCTGGATGACCCCAAGTGGGATTCAGGACCCCCGTGAAAGGTTGTCCAGAATTTAATCTAGAAGGATTGGGATTCAATATTCCTCATTATGGGTTGGGGTGTGATGGCCCTACCTGATATGGTTGATGAAACATACCTCCTTGGGGTGGTCCCCAGGATTGTAGGGGGTTTCTTGTGAAATAATGTTGTCCCCATACCATCGATTGGGTAACAATTGGGGTTTGACCGATGAAAGGGAGTTTCCCCCTAGTCAGCACGGGTATGTGTAAGCATGGTTTTTACCCAGTAGGGATGTGTCCTCTAGATGGGGGTTTCAACCCAGTCGGGATTTTTCCTATAGCTGAGTTTACCTGTGTGGCAGGGTTATACATTCCATGATGCACATGTGTCCCAATAGGGTTCTCTTGAATATAAGGATTTGTGGGTTGAAGAGGTATGGTAGGAGTTACTGTCAAGGTACTTTGCACATGACTAGGTAACATGATTCCTCTGCCAGTTTGAACTTGTACTGAAGTGGTAGCAGTATTTACTATTTGTTCGATGGGACGGTCGATAGTCTGACCTGACGGTCCTACCTTGACACCAACGAAGGTAGCGGGGTCAAAAGGTGGTCTGCTAAAATTACATTTCTCATAAAGGTCATGTCCTGATGGATTTGTCTGTATAGAATGAACATGATTTTGTTGTAGATCACCATTTCAGTAGAACGAATAGGGGTCATGTATTCGTCATTAAAATTTGGTTGTATTGGTTCCATATCCAACCGATTATATGGCCTTGATGGTAAGTGAGGGTAATATTATACTATAATGTTACATGAGGAATCCAATTAGACAAGGAGTGGATCGAGAGGTACTTGCAAATCAAGGTCAATAGGAAGGATGCTTTCCTTAACCATAACCAAGGCTCTCTCAGGATTTGCTAGTAAAGGAGTAGCAACGCTCCTAGCGTCTGAATGGTTCTCAACCTCTTCACGATAAGTGTCTTTGGGTGAGTTAGGAGGTAAGGGTTTGTAGCCTTCTGGAGGAAACCCTTGCATCTTATGTGATATACAAAGAATTTTATCATCTACAGTCTCAATTTTAAAAGACAATAAAATGAACAAACAACACTCGCTAAAAAATCTAGAAAACTAACAAGCAAACAATGCCTTCTCTCAATGAACGTGCTAGTTGGTGATAAAATCCAACATTGTGTGATCAAAGTGAGAAGGGGATGGGATATGGACAGTTGGATCCGTTACAGTGCTGACTTGCTTAATGGACTTACACCTTGGTGCAAGTTTCCTCGTGGTTTTACCCATGGGTTACCCTCCAAGGAGCCTGAGTGAGTTTGACCAACGTATGGTCTAGGCATAGCGAAGAATTACCTTCACCATCACCTCATGTAAGGACCCTAAATATTGTGGCTACTAAGGATACCAGCTCGTAGTCAGCCTCTGGGCGGGTATAGTCAATAGTCGAGTCTGAACGTATGGGCAGGATATCAATTCTGAAATCCTTCAAGAGAACTGAGGACAAGTGGACTAGAAAACTCCAGAGGAACATGAACATATTCAGAATTCACAAAGTTCTGAGACTAAATGAAGACAGTTGAATATCAAGAAGAACCCCCAATATATGATCTAACTACTATGAATGGTTAAGCTTCGAAGGGATGATATTTGTTGCTCTCCCGAATGCGACCTCGTGCATAACCCTTGTGTTAGAGGGGGATCCCAATTATGTTTTGATTCAATGTTTTGCCTATTATTTCGATGCCCAAATCTCTTTTGCATATGGAAGTTATACTCTCTATGCTTTTATTTAGTTCTTTTTGAAGGTATTATCAGGTTTTGTGCATCAATTTTCCATGGGACAACATGACGTATGCGTAATCCTTGTTTTCTGATGATTTTATGTTATTTTATATCCAATTGAGTGATTACGATTTATTAATATTTCTCATTTTCTTGCAACAGGCCAAAAACATGATCCGACCCTCGATCTGGCCCTTGATCTAGCCCTCAATCTGTCCCTCGATCCGTCCCTCAATCCAGTCCTCGATCTGGCCCTTGGAGCGCAACGTAGTTGGCGGTTGGCATATTGGCGGGCTTCTCTCGGCGAATAAGAGACATGGGTTTTGTGCATGATCACACCCTCTAGCTATGGAACCTATCACATTTAGATTTGATCAGTTGCATCGACCGCTCTTTTGAGCGCACAAAGTTGTTGAAGGAGATGCGTTTTTTTGCTAAAACTTAATGTATTTCTATTTTTAGAGAGCGTCGACCCTTTCAGTGGTTGACCTCTCAAGATGTGTACAAACTCTATATATACTTGCTGGTCTATGCCACTAGAGACACGATTTTTATATACATACATACATTATCTTGGATTTTCTTTGTAAACTATGTTTTGGTGATTAATATTAATGTTATGCTAATTCTATGATTGTGTTTTTATATTGGAGTATTTCCACGACCGTCTAGGGGGGTCACCAATGGTCTGGGTATCTTGTCCATATCAGTTTATAGTTACATTTTCGCATTTGGATTTCATAGCTTGCTAACTTCGGGTTACTTGTCCAAATTGTGTTACTGTGTATATCTCTTTCTAACTTGCAGATTTCTCCTTGGATTGTATGTGTATTACAGAGCACTCAAGTTGTTCATACTTACTTTTTTATATTCTAACATCTAACATCTTGTTATGAAGGTTGTAATTTATTAATGGGCATGTGTTTATAAATGTTTAATTGTGCCATTATCGCTTTCTTTCCTTGTTTTATAAACTATCAATCACTTTTTAGATTAGCTATTTAGGCAGTGTCTACTTTACTAAGTTGTGATTTTCAATTACTATCTGTAGGTTTGCATACATTTTTGAGTCTATCTCGAGAATCAATATTATAGGATAAGAGTTTATGTTGTGTTATGATTTTTAGTTATATCTTGTATGTCTGCATGAATTACTAACTCTGTACAAAATATTTTCCATTATTAGTGTGATAGAACAAGTGTTGATTTCGAATCTCTTCTACACAATGTTTGTATAATGTTCATAGACTATATTGATTACAAGAACATGTAATTTTGTTTTCATAATGACAAAGCTCTGCATAGATTGTCTTATTCATACACTGCATTTCTTTGTATAAGTTAGCATTGAGTTAATCCCATTTGAATTGTGAGTAGTGATTAGATTCCATCGTGACATAATCTTCCACCATAGACATAACCATTACATCTTAATATTGTTACAACGCTCTTGCTTTCAATTAGGAAGATTAAAGATAAAGTTTATTTCTTGCAGGATAAAATAAATTATGAGTTTTTAGATATGCTTTGAGAATAGAGTTCACTTTGTAAAGTTGATTTTGACAGATTGCTTACTTATTCAAAGATTGGTTGTTCATTCAGAGGGTTTCCTACTTAGATTAATAGTTCATAGTCATAGATTGCTTAAATCTCACCAATTAAAGATTGATTTGTACATTTAACATAGAATATGTTGTTTAAATGGATTTTAAAATCATCTTTCAAAGTAGAATTGTAGATTGACAAAGTGTGATGATTATTAGGATAAACCATCCTTTTGGATAGATACTCTTTCCTTTAGTTGTTCCTTTCTTCCCTGAATCATACTGTGTCAAAAATCTAAGTCTACTTACCCTGGTCGATAATTTAATTGAGGGAAATTAGTACATATATTTTACCCATCACTATGCTTATACGAAAATTGGATTTACTCTCCCTACCGCGAGATTCTGAGTTTGTCTTGAATGCTTTGGAGAGTTATTCTCACAACCTACTCCAAAGCTCTAGTCCTAGTCTATTGTTGGTGTAAAGATCTTGAAAATAAAAAGTTTCTATATTGATTTTAATTAGCGTTGATTTTAGTGGCTCTTCTTTATGCAAGGGTGAATGATAGTGAAACTGATGATGTTTTATACTTGACTCCAAGAAAGATAAAAATAATGAGATGCAAATTTTATTTTTAATTAAATTCTAACTATGGGAAGGAGAAGAGTTTCTTTTTATTTCACTAACAAGAACTTAAGAATTCAAAAATTTCATACAATTTCGTTCTCAACAAGAATCCAAACAATTACCGAATTATAAAGAAAACCTTTCCAAAATCCAAAAACCAATGCAAAAAGTATTCCTTTGTTTGATTGTAAATGTGAATTGAATAATTCGTCTAATGCTTCTTTTTTCAATAATAATGAAAAATGACTTCACTATTGTGACTTTTGAAAAGAGGAAGCAAAAGCACACAAACAAAGACACTCTCAATAGTTGATAAGAGACTAAAAGAAGAACAAACTATCTATTAAAAGAACAACACCCATAAAACAAAGAATCACACTTAAAAATCTTACAGAAATTAGTAAGGGATCAAAGACCAAATAATTAGTACTGAGATCAATGACTTTCTTTATAACAATCTCCAATCAATCAGATGAACGAAAAGAGCAGCAAAAAGAACAACAAAAAGAACCCAAGTTTAAGGAAATGTGGTCATTTTTGTGATAAGGAAAGACAACACAAAACCCAATCAAAGACTAAAAGAGTGAAAATAATCAATTTGTAAGTCAAACAAAAGACAAAATATGATAGAAAAGGATCAAAGCTAGAGAAAAAAAAAACCAAGAACTACACCCAACAAACATACAATCAACAATTTTTCAAGGAAAGAAAAATTGACGCTCTGGTAGTAACAACACGAGAGCTCTACAATGCTCCCGAATACACTCTGGGGGGGTGTTTATTGAGATATCAACACTCTGACTTAAACTAGAGAGGTCGTTGGTTCTGAGAATTTTTTTGGGAAAACCCAGAAAATTCAAAAAATCAGGAAAGATCAAGTAGAGACTATGTAAGAAAAATTTATCAAAGATAACAAATGTATGGATAGATCAAATCAGAAAAAGGTATCTAAAGATAGGAAAAAGGAAAGGAAAAAACTAAAACTAAAATCTTCGGTCCCCAGTGGATTCGCCAATTTCTGTTTTGGAATAATTACCCTGTGAACAGGTGAATATTCTCTTGGATTCTAGACCCCTAATACCAAGATAGAAAAAAATAAATGGACACTGAGATCTCTTTGAATTCAATTTAATTAATCATGAAGAGAGAGAGGGAGAAAGAGTGTGATACACCTTTTTTATTAGTTTGTCCTCGTTGTTTCCAATTCGAGTTCGATCTTCAAACTCCTTAGCACAAATTGACACCTATAACAATGGACAACAAAGAGAAACAAATAACTCCTACTCTACGATATTAGATTAAACAAATCCATCTAGAAAAATAGACAAGCACATGCAATAATACACAAGCTTGAAGGGAACATGCCAAGTATATTGATGAGAACTTTTAAAGAGATACTTACAATCATGGATGGTGTTGCAGTAGCCTCTCCAAGTCCTCCTCGTCCAACCCCTTGTTTGAAAGATCCACGATCAGAATGAAAATGCTTTTGTTGATGATTTTCCTCCTTGTTCACCATAATAATGCCTCCATTTATAGGTTTTGGGAGGCCCAACCACCTTGGTTATATTTGGGATTAGTTGAGGATATGACTCTATCAATTGTGGTATCTCCCTTAGATGCAGCCTAATGGTTAGATTTGAGACAAACCAACTCAGATCATCCTTAGTTATCCTTAGAGAACAAGGGGATTTCTTCCCAATATTTTCTCAACCAATTGGCACTCTTTTACAATGGAAAACATAACGCTACAACTCTCCCTTCTAGATAGACAAAGAGTGCTAGAGCTCCCTGTATATGAGCAGGGGAGCACTGATCTTCCAAAAATTGTCAAGATGACCAATTCTCATATAAAAACACTTGTTTTCATCTATCAAATGATGTGGCTTCTTCTTATAACGTGTTCTAGAGGATGTATCAAGTGTTTCCATTTTTTCATTCACAATGCGACACACACAGAATGAAAATGTGGCATTTACGACACTTGTGACAAAAGTGCGACACTTTTGACACTTGCGACAATGAGAATGTGACATTATCGAAGTGAGGAATTTTGACGTGTAATACTATTTGCAGCAGTCAAAAAAGATATATATCAGCGAAAAAATGATTATTAGATCTGATAAACAAGATGCTAAAGTCAAGCAAATGATGGCAAGAGATAAAATAGTAAGCACAAGTACAAATCGAGTATAAAGGCATAAACTTTAGCATCAATGTAAGGATGTTATAAACAAGTATTCCAGAGATTTATTTGCAGCCTTATGGATGTGGCAAACAAGTTGTTATAGCAGAAAAATCATCCACCAAAACTTGCCAAAATTCCACCCAAAAGATGCGCTAGGACTAGTCGATTATGCTGGCAAATTATTAGCAATTTTTTATAGTTGAAATGTGAGTTATAAGTAAGAAAAAGAAAAATTTGATCCAGCCCTAATGGTTGTATATTTTAATGAGTTATATATATAATAATACCAATCCAATCAAGACACCTTAGAGTCCTTGACAAGCTCTTAAAATGTAGAAAAGTTTCCCACTTGAACAAGATCAATATCTCACTAAATCACGTTTACCAAGGAAAACAATTTATTCCTCCAATGAAAACTTCATATTAGTGCCTTTAAAATATGGGTGAATGGAGTCTTAGAAGTATGATTTATATCAAAAAAATACCTAGGGGTGTAAATCCTCTTACTCCCTAGGGCATTCCAATCAAACTAGGCTAAATCTAGGAGGGTGTACACACTCGTACTTCTTCTAGAAACCCTTCCCAAAAATGACTTATAAACGTAGAAAATAAGTCAAATCTTAATGAAGGGTGTATACAACATACTCCTAGGTTTTCAATCAACAATGACCAAGAACAAGAAAGAAAGAACTAACAAATGCGTATTTTCCTTACCAATTCCAAGAGAGAGAGAGATCAAACCCTAGTTCACCAAGCAAATTTCCATCCAAAAGCAAGAACATAAGACTTCAAGAGGGGTGCACTACTTTATCTCAATCATTCACCAAGAATTATTTTCACACAAGAGAGATACCAAAAATTCCCAAGAGGGCGCAAATTCCAGCCAATATCTCTTCTCACAATGGGAGAGCTATGATGAAAATGAAATAAAGATGATCTCTTTTTATACAAATCCTATAAAACATAGTTTTTCCACATTCAAAGGGTAAGCCACAATATAAAGGGATAAAAACCATTACTCTTTCCCCTTTTCGAAAATAACATTTTTTTACTCATAATTCGCACATAAGATAAACCCTAGAGACATGACGTCACCCTCTTGGGGAATCTCTTTGGCACTTTTAGGTCAAGTTGTTGTGTTGGAAATGAGTGTGATAGGCCTCCTAAGGCCACATTTATTCTAGGTAAGCCTCTCCTCCATTATCCAATTCCCCTCTCCCTCAAAAAATGCCAACACCACCAAACCCTATCCCTAGGGTGACGTCAATCCCTTTAAAGGTGACGTTTTACCCTCCAAAGGAAAGTCATTTGTCTTGTAGGGGCTAGGTGATATCCTCCAAGGTTTCATATAGGACTCCAAAGGAATATCATCATCATTTGATGTGTGTTCCCTGGTACCCAACCTGTGGGTTTCAAGCCCCAAGGAAGCCCAAGCTAGGCTTGTTCCTCCAAAACTTTCCACCAACTAGGTCCTGCAAAGATAATGAATATGATCTCCAGGGATATCAAGTCAAATGCATCATAATGAGTAAATAAAATCAATAAAAGAGCCATTTAAGCATGTACATCCAAACTAACGCATCAAAATAAACAATTTCTCAAACACCCTATGCAATTTTCCAAGTTTAGGTACAAGAGGGTTGACAAAGCGACCTATTGGGTGAATCGTACCACACGTTTAGGAGTGTTTTCCAAGAACACCTTTCTATAAGTCATGTGGATCAAGTGACATGGATGGGGGTAAGACTTTTGGGCATCAGGTACATGAAATACAAGGGGTTGTAGTGTCTCATTTATTGGTTCCTTTATAGAGGGTTTTCTGCACCTTTGTTTTCAATGCAACATTTTTCCAAGCCCATTTATTGCCTTTTATTCCTTTAAGATGTTTCCATGTTGAAGCCAAGGTGGGGCTTCTACCTAATCATGAAAACAAATTTCCATCTTGAGTCTACCTTGGTGACATCATGCTTCCCCAAGTTGAAAACATGTGTGGGGATTCTACCTAAGAATTAAAAACAGTTCCCACACATGCTCCACCTTCGTTGGCATTTTGTAATAATTATTTTTCACAGGTCCCATCAGTTTTTTATTTGAGACATTTCCTTGTCCTCAAGATCCATCAGAGAGAATATATAAGTTCAGTGATTGGATTTTATATTTTTCCATCTACAAGCCTTTGTTCCTTCAGCCCCTTCTTCCCATGAAATTATGGACAACCCCTTCTTGGGCTAGTACACCCGAAAATCCCAAAAGGTAAGGAGATGAGGGGATGAAACATGGAAAGAGAAAAGTATGGTCAGGAATGGCATGATGACTCGTCAAGAGGACCCCCCAATAGAAAACCTATCCTCAAGGGTGACTCACTTACTAGGGTGCAATATCAACCACCAAAGTGAAACAACGAAAAGCGCATAATGTCTAAGAAAATGTTACATAATCAAAAGAAGTATAAAATGCAACAAACTCGAATGCCTCAATTTGAAATGACACTCACCATAATACATGTGTTGTAACTCATGGAGAAAGACCCAATGTCTTCTGAAAGCCATTTTATGTGGTGGATACGATCGTGATGAACCTAGAAATGTGGTGATGAGGCGGGTCTTTGTCTGTGAAAGTGGACATTGTTGGTCAGGTTGTCTCTCGATACTCCATGTATGGAACCTGAGGGCCTCGATACATCATCTCCTTAGTTATCCCTAGTATTTGGGGATAACATATGGCTCCTACTTGGGGACATGTACTCGTCTTAGAGTGCATGAGAACCGCAACATATCCCATTTGACCTATACCTACACTGAAACATAAAACCATAAAATACAGGGTGCTTCTATCACCCTTCGTCTATATATATCAAAACCAAAATGACAACTAATCTATAAAATAAAATTTTAGCATTTTTCAAAAAATTCTAAACTAAAAATGAAATCAATATTCAAGTAGAAAAAAGTGAAATATGAAATGTAGCTAAGCTACCATGAGCATTCAAGATGTAAATGCAGTAAATCAAATGACCTAGCTACTTACCTGGGCCTGGGTCCTGAAGAAGTCACTTGCCACCTTGGAAATAATGTTTGAGGAGGGATCCATTTATCGATAATGGAATCCTCCTCCCTTATGTTGTGGATAAATAAAAATAATTTGGCCTAGATATTTCCTCTATTTTGTAGGGCCCCAACCAAAGACTGTCAAATGTTTGATGCATTCCAGGTTTTTCTCTCCTCTTGTCCCACATTAAGACCTAGTCCCCCTTATTGAAATCTCTTTGCATTTCTCTACGATCAAAAGTACCTTTTACCTTCTCTTGGTTATTTTCCATTTCAACAAAGGCCATTCTTTGAGTTTCATCTAATTCCATAAGTTGATCAATTCACCCCTACAATGCTTCTTTATTTGTGGAAAATTGTTGGGCTATTTGTAGTGTTGGAATCTGGAGGTTTATAGGTAGGCGTGATTCTAACCCATAAACTAAATCAAAAGGGGTTTTCCTGGTAGAGGTCTTAGTAGTTTTTCATTCTGACCACAAGGCATACTTAATCTTATTTTCCCAACTTTTCTTGTTTTCCCCAACAATTTTCTTTACAATATTCATGATTTTTGTTGTTGTTGGATTCCACTAATCCATTTCCTTGAGGATAATAATTTGAGGAGTGTGAAAAAATGATCCCATACTTAAAATATAAATCATTGAGTTCCATCGAGCTAAAATATTTGGTGTTATCTGTGGTTATTTTGGAAGGAACACTGAATATAGTGATAATGTTTTCCTCAAGGAACTTCATCACAACCTCTTTTGTTGCTTTCTTTGTTGGGATAGATTCCACCCATATGGTGAAGTATTCGGTGGTGGTCAAAACCCATCGATAACCATTCCTATAGTTTTCCTTGAAATAACCATTGAAATCCATTCCCCATTGCTGAAAGGGTGCTTCTATGACACTGGCTTAAGGGGAAGGGAAGGGAGGCATTTTTTGTTGAAAAATAATTGACACAGTTGACAGGATCTGACCTACTGATGCGTGTTGGAGAAAATAGTGGGTCAATAATATCCTTCCCTTAAGATCTTATGGGAATTAGTGTGAGATTCAAGATGGCCTCCAAAATACCCTAAATGAAGGTTAATGATTAGCTTGTCAGCTTCTTCCTTATTCATACACCTAAGGATCACCCCATTAGGGTTCCTCCACCCAAGCCCATATTTTGTTAAGAAATACTTCATAGATTTGAGACTTAGGGATCTCCTCTTGTTATCTACCAAATGATTATGGAAAGTGAGGTTCTTCAAGTAATAAATGATATCTGAATACCACTCGTTGTTCTCAAATTCTCTTATGACAACGTTGATTTGTTCCTTCTCTCCCATCTCGATGGCTTCATGATTTCTTTCTGTCAACATCTTAGCCAACCGTTGGTATTTGATTATCTTGGATGGTTTTATCTCCAAATCGTATTCTTGTATCTATGAAACCCATTTTCCCCTTGATCCAAGACAATCTTGTTGCAATAAAACATCTTTTACAGTGGGGCAAGGAACGAAATCTTTGATCTTGTTGTATCCCAAATAAGTTTGAAAATGCTTGAGAGAATTGACTAGAGAATAAGCATGTTTTTCCATAATTGTGTAATTCATCTTTGAGTCCTTAAGGTTCTTTCTCATGAAAGTAATCAGTTGTTCATCCCCTTGATCATTTTTTGCAACAGAACTCCTACAATGGTGTCCTTTGAAGTGAAAGAGAATATGATGAAGTCCTTAGAAAAATTTGGATTGACTAGGACTGGTGCGATAGTTATTGCTTCCTTGATACATTATAAATATAACTTACCATCATTGTACCACTCAAAATGGGAATCCTTCTTTAATAATCTATTAAGGGGTTTAACAATTTCAACAAAGTTTAGAATGAACCTCCTTACGAAGTTAATTTGGCCAAAAGAAGACTGGAAGGATTTATTGTCTTTAGGGAGAGGGATCTTTTTGATAGATTCAATCCTAGTAGGGTCTAATGAGATTCTGTCTTTAGAAATAATATGACCCAGTAACTCGCATTTATCCACACCAAAGATTTATTTCTTAGTGTTGAGAGAAATGCTATATTCTATGCACTTTTGGAAAATATTTATTAAGTGATGGATGTGTTGATCCCTTTTCTTGGAGATAATGGTTAGATAATCCTGGTAAATCTCAAAAGTTTCCCTA
The DNA here is from genome assembly GCA_009831015.1 of Picea engelmannii. Classification (NCBI taxonomy): domain Eukaryota; kingdom Viridiplantae; phylum Streptophyta; class Pinopsida; order Pinales; family Pinaceae; genus Picea; species Picea engelmannii. The sequence continues at coordinate 91,689 of ML782729.1, forward strand.
TCAAATCCCTGAAAAAAAAAATCCATGGCATACTAGAAAGCAACCCCCACATTGGTTAATCCAAAGGGAATTCTCAAATACTTATAATTTCCCCAAGGGGCGGGGAAAACAATTTTCATTTGGTTATCCTCCTTTACCAACACCTAATTATATCCTGAGAAACCATCAAGCATGGACATCATATTTTCTTTGATGACCCATTGTAGCAGGTACTCCATTTTTGGTAGAGGGTAGTTATCTTTAAGCGAAGCCTAGTTCAAATTTCTGAAATCAATGCATATCCTGATATCACCAGTCTTTTTCCTAACAATCACTAGATTAGATACCCAAGATGAGTACCTGATAGGCTCAATTATTCCTTCCTCAACCATTTTTTTACAACTCCTTTTGTACTTGTGGGGAAAATTTTGAGTTCATTTTCCTAAGCTTCTGTCTAAAGGGTTTTGTGCCTTCCTTAAGGGGAATAGTGTGTTGTATGACATCCTCTTGGTAATCTTTCAGATCTTCGTAAGACCAAGAGAAAACATCCTTAAATTATCTTATGTGGGAAATCAACTTCTCCATTTCATCAGGCATTGTTCCCTTTCCAAACTTGACCATATTTGGGGATTCCTCGGTGCCAACATTGAATTCAATGACCCCATAATCAATTTTCCTTGATGAATTCCCCTTATACATGTCATTTTGATAAAAAAAAGTATCTCCATGGGGATGACACCTTTAGGTAAGGGTCCTTCAGATAAACCAATGATTTCAATATTTTCCTTTTCCTCCAAAAAATTTATCTGGGCTTCTGAAAATTCACCTTCATTCTGGAGAAAATGCAGAATTTGGTTTTCATTATCAAAAACCAAACAATGTTCCAAGTTGTCAGGTAGCGAAGGTCTGAAATTTACTTCCACTTTATAGAGACTGATTTCTTTGAAAAAATGTAAGGTAGAAGAGGAAACGAAAAGGTTGTCTTCCAAATGATTCTCTTCCCTAGGGATGGCTTCGATCGAAAATTTATCAAACTTCTTCATGGCATCCTAGACAAGATATCTATAATGTTTCAAGCTTGGGTTCTTAGCAGTGGATTTCATGTTAACTTGTGAGATGATCAAGTATGATTATCCTCTTGCGTGCAGGGACTTGATGTTCATATCAATGGGAATATTCATGCCTAGGATAAGGGCTTCATACTCGACGATGTTATTTGTGCAGCTAAACTCAATCCTATACAAGAATAGGGTCGTCTCGTTGTCCAGTGATCTCAAGACTATTCCTGCGCCTGAGCCTAAGCTTGATTTATCACCATCAAATTCTAATCCCCAATAGAGTTCCTTCTTTTCTTCATCAAGGAAAATGGATTTTTCCAAAATTAAAGTTTTGTCAATCCCCTCATCGAGAACCTAATGGGTTATGTTGACATGATTTACAAAATATTCCCTTTTGGTCTTCTCAGGGGAAAACAATTTCTCCTCAAATTTGATGACACAAATTTCCTTCTCTCTATGTGTCTCTGTTAGAACTTGTTGAATATTGTTGGTGCAATTATTTGAATAATATATTACCAAACATAAATTATCAATCGGGATTCATAATCAAAAGAGTTGATGCATTATATGTGCCGATAACAGATAGGTTCCTATGTGTGATGAGTATAGTTCAATCAAGAAAACCATATAAAAACCAATACTTTGTTTTCACACTTCAAAGATAACACTCTTCACACAATTCATAAATTAGAAAGAAAAACTTGCAATCATGCACTCAAAAGATTTTGCTCAGATAATGCCTTGTCCATTTACAAGCTCATGAAGTGGAAAGATGGACTTTGAATCTGTTATCTGTAGCTAATATCCTTAACAACAACTAACAAGAAAATCTGGGCACACTTCAACAATACCACTCCAAACTTAGAAGAGAGAAATGATAACAAAACTTCTCAAGCTGAATCGAAAGGTTCTTTCTTAGGTGACAAATCTGTTGATTAGAGGCTCGTGAAATGAAAAGATGAACTTAAGATCTATCTCCTGGAACATCTAAACTAACAAGTGGGATGCTCCATTAAAGCTCATGTATGGTGAAATATGGAGATCCAACTGTTCCTGCATTACCACACTTTGCAACAAATTCGAATAGTGAAATCAAACAAAATATCATGAAATCAAAATAACAAATACATGAAATGAAAATCTACACTAACAATTTACAATAAGMTTACCAAGTAGAATCGGTGGCCCTTGTCGATGCCAACATGGAAGCTTTTATATCACTAGATGTTAACTTCTAAGAGAGACAAAATCACTGAATTCAATCTTGCATTAATCTCCAACAAGTAGGTTTACAAAAAGAGTCTTTTCATGAATCCATTCTACATCACAACAATTCTCCTTTAAGAACCATTCTTACATCATGATCATTCCTCCCTACTCAGACCTATGAGGTCTTATTTATACATAAAATCCATGGAGGAATGGATGAAACTGAATCCCCAAACTAAGAAAACAATTTTCACAATTTTAGGATAAATCCCAAAAATCTGTGTTTTTTAACAATTTGGGTAGATTCGAGTTAGTCCCCCACCCATATCTCCCAAACAAATTCTAATTTTGAAAAATGGCCTACATTTTACTCAATTTATCATATCTTGGACAAAACGCATGTTTTAGAATTTATAGATCTGATACCATATGCATGAAAATCGAGGCGCAAGTTGGCAATTTGAGTTTTTTTTTATAATTTTGGCAGAATCATTCCCCCTAAGATGGAGGTACACACGTGCGATCTAGGTGAATTTCAGCTCACTTTTCCTCATGAAAACATTGTTCTAGACAAAACCCATGTGCCTGATTTTCCTCTAGAATCTTTCCAAAATTTTGAATTATTTCTAGTACCGGATTAGCATAGGTTGGTACCGAAATAGGTGGAGCCTTGGTACCGGAATAGACTGGGTACCAAATCATGTTGCTTAAGACTCAAAGTGATTAGTATCATACATAATCAAAAATTTAATCGAATTAACTCAATAAAACTAAACAAATCATGCTTTAATCATAAGTTACCTCTTATGCACGCGAACAAGGTCATCGAGTGTATTATGGAGGAAATAGTCAATTAGATACACATGGAAAATATAAAATAGGTTCAGATAGAAGGTAATATAGGGCATTAGAAGTGTCAAAATGGAAACTCAACAAATATGTTGGATTTTTTTTTCTTCATCCTACCTTGATGCTCGTTTCCTTTCAACCTCGAAAACCTCATTTTTGGGGGGAGGCATTTTTTTAGATGTTGGTACCTCTTTCTTTACTGAATAGATTCATCATGTGATCAACATATTTTTTAGAAACCTTCTCTCATTCCCTCTACAGGTATGTCCTTATATTGTGGGGAGGGCCCAGTATTACAAAGTCACCAACTTTATTAATCTGAATGATTTCTTCAAGACAGTCCTCCTATTGGCTGAGAGATGAAGTCATGTTTTCTTCTATCTCACATGCCCTTTCTTGGGCTTCAAGTAAATTTATAGGGATGCCCTTTCCAATTAGAACTTTGTGGGAGTATTTCATGGTTGACATGTAATACCTGAGGATGGTACTATGAGAAGGTTTGAAATCTTGAGGAAATCTCCTCGCGAGGGTATTGAGCCTATTATTGAAACCCCTTATACTTTCTCCTGAATTTCTTTTGTAGTTATAGAGTTTATCATAAAGGGATTGGTAGTATTTTATTTTTCCGAACCTTTTGGAAAACAATTCTTGAAAGATATATGAAATCGTGATTATTCCTGGAAGAACACTATCATACCATTACTTATCCCTTCTGATAAGAGTGTAAGAGAAGAGTCTCATATAGACATATTCATGTTGGTCATAAGGTTCAAGAGAGTGTGTTGACACTCAGAACTGAATTTGGGTTGCATGCAAATCAATCCTGAGGCAACCTCGAACCACTTTGGATTGGAAGCTGCCCCCCCCCCCCCCCCCGCAACCCGACAGGGATCTCTCGAACAATGACACAATATGATCTTTTGTAAGTGTGAAATGGTGGGAGGATTTATGGGTAAATGATAGTTTTGTATTTTTAAAGCTTGGGGGTTGGACCAGGGAAACAGTCCATTGGGCATGGAATCAAGTCAAAATCGAAGAAAGGAGATAATAGCAGTGATCGTATAACTTGCGGAAAATGAGGCAAAGTAAGTCTATCTTTCAGTGATTGATAATCATGACGCGGTAGTAGAAAAAGAAAAGGAAATGCCATCACAGTGAAAGAATCTATCAAGGATGAATTTTCACTACAACTTTAGAGGAAAACAAACAAAGGCTAATAACTAGATGCAGAGCGCTTATCTTGAGCGAATTCTGACCATTCACCATAGAAATGCAACACATATATATCAACTGTGTGTAAGGAGCATATAAAATGAATTCCAAACAAATTTTAACACAGTTGAAATGGGGAAGAGATAAGCAATATGATAATGACAATAGGGAGAACATACTAAAAGAATCGACTGTGATGAATCTCACAACATCAAGTGAAAACATCATCTGTATTAATCCATTCCGGGTTTACACAATAATTCGGCTTACAAAAGGAACCCCTCTTCAAAAGAGGTTTTTTCCCCAGCTCGCCCCTCCTTTGCTTCTCGGCCTCCTCCAATGATTATTTAACTAAATCTCACCCTCTAAATCCATTACACAACGCAGTGGTTATAAGAAATAATCTAAAAGAAATTTATGTTTGTTCCAAGAAATATGAAACAGTTGGCCTTCTTGGAATGCTGCGACTGCCAGATCCCTCGCCAACTTCTTTAAACCGTTGTTAATCGCTTTGAAAAGTGGCATATGGATGATTCCTTTGATGCGTGGATGTCTTTGCTGCGTGGTAGCATTGATTAAATTCATAGCGAAAGATAGCCGATAACGCTTTCGAATGTGGTACGTTGCAAATCCAAACAGACAGTAACAGTATTCTTCCATCGGCCAATCAATCGGAGCTTTGATGTAAGCTTTGGGTTCAGAGTACACATAGTTGTTGCGCTCATCGGAGAAGCGGTCATGCTATTGGTGCCACCAACAACGACACCAACCAGAATGTTTGGGTTCGGACCCTTGCTGTAGAACGACCGGAAGCCATTGTGGCAGGAAATAGTCTGTGGATGGATGTATATTGAAGGCAACGATGAGGCTCGGTGATGTATGCACTGTGGAAACTTGGCACCGTAATCATCGAGCAGCCTTGGTCCAACAACGGTTTTGGTTTCTTTTCCATTGTACTCATTTATTGACTGTACTGAGTTGAGGACGATGCAGAAGTGATGCGCATTTGTGCAGAATCTATCATGCTGTAATGCAAGGGTGATTTCTGTTGAGCTTCAATGATTTCAGTTGCCTGCGGGAAGGAAATTGGTAGTTGACCCAGAGCCGGAAGTTCAACGGATATATTTTGGATTTATGTTTGTACTGGCCTTTCCGTCGGCATTTACGTTGAAGACAGAAAAAGTATTTGACAAATAATGGACATCTTTGTCAGTCCCGACTAGAAATTCATTTGTGGAAATAGGTTGATGGTCAGCAGAATTCGATTTGTTGTAGGCATGTGCAAGCTTTCAAGTGGCCTTTTCATTGAAATCAGTTGATGGAACACGATCGACACCGGCCTGTATGGAAGCAGTAGTTGTTGGTGGTTTCTTATCGGGACTAATAGTAGATCCTAGTCCTGCTGGATCTGCATAAGAGCATCCTTTGTTCACGAAGGAGCTACTACCAATAACTCCTCATTGAGGTTGAGGAGCAGTCGAAATAGAATGATGTACTCCTGACTTTGGAAGTGATTGTTCCTATTGGATGAAGATTGTAGTCTGTCCCTCATTAACCATTTTTGTGCTCCCAACATGGCAATAATCAACGTAGGCCGCAATATTATGAGGGTTCATGCCACCAAAGACATTAACAGAGGTGAAGAGATCACCATCCCATACTTCGATGTTGTTGTCCCTGGCACCTTCTGACAGTCCAAGGCGTCCGAGAAATGGGGATTCTTCTGCCTTTGCCATCGATGCGCGTTTGAGAGATATATTATCACTAACGATGCAGAGGGCAGATTATGTTTTGAAAGATTCATGTTGGCCTACAACCAGGCCATTTCATCCAGGGTACATGTGAAGCATCCTCTTCTGCCATGTTACACCAGTTTTGATTCATCTGCTAGCAAGACCATCGATTTAGAATCCATGAGTGTCCTATCTACCAACGTCGAATTATTTTCGAAGGACATTGATGTCGATGATCAAGAACGTCGCTCATGGATAATATCTACGTTCGCTCTGTTACCTTGCTTTTCTTGTGGAGATGATGAGAGAATTCAGGAGAGAGAATACTGGATAATATGAGGATGACACTTACAGAGGAATTGTAAAGGATTTGATAGAACAAATAGCTTGAACATGTCCTGGGGATCCTCGGTATTTACTGCTATGCCAAAAGTTTGCCCAGGCTTGGAAAAATCTTGCAGCATCAGAAGCAGTGGCCAAGAACACAGAAGACTCTGAGATATATAGTGTCTATAGCTATGAAATATATAGGGCTGAGGAGGAGATGAAGAAGGCTTTCACCTGTTGTTAAATTTGGGCGAAATTGCCTCAGTAAGTTCAAAAATTTTCAATATCTGTTACAACATAAGCTCCATCTAGGGATGGTACTTTCCCGTAAAGTGCCAAGAATAGTAGACCAGGTGCCTTCATCCATTGAGCGACCCAAACGCAAAATCTGTAACCTGTAGCCTATGCTACCTTATCCACCAAGAACAGGTAACCAGATTGAGTGACCGTATTTTTGATGAAACCAATCAAGGAGCTAGGTGAAGGACTACGACAAGATTTCATCTCCGATCTGATAGTCAGAATGGTAACAGAGAAAACTAGCGCACTGACGAAGAATATCTCCACCATATACGAACGTTAAGAAACTCACTGCCATGGTAGCCTCTAACAGGGATGCAAAAGGAGAGAAATCAACGTGTTCATCAATGCTTTCACTTATAGCAGAAATTTAGAAAATTGATATACTTCCCAAAGCGACCGCCTCCATTCATGTTACAGGACTGTTTATGGGCAACGTTCAACGAGACTTGAATAATCATATATATCTGAACATGTCTTCTCAATGAATATTCTTTGAGCGAATGCTTCATTTTGATTTGAATGAATGTCTAAAGATTTCTCTTTAGGAAACACTATGTTATGGGTCTTGAATTTTAAAACCGTAATACTTGTGCAAGGCGGCCATAGCAGCCGCGTATCCTCCTCTGTAGTATTTATATTTAGCAAGGAATTTATACCACTCTTGTACTTCATCGATCTCAATAAGGCATTTCTGTGGGTGCATCCTCTTGACTAAACGTATGACATAACTCCGAATAGGCAGATAAAGGGGAGCGGAAATTTTCATACCTATTGCGCTTGAATTCTATATCAATCCACCTCATTAGATTATGAACAGAAACGAGGTATTCAACCTTTTTCGCGAAATGTCTCGCCAGATTGTCTTTGCAAATACAATCACCAAGCTATGTAACTACGTACGGATCACGTATTCCCTTGATGCTCTGTTTGATGAAGCGCAGGGACAGGAAGTTGAACTTGCCAGAATGACAGGGAACCATGAAAGCCGTAATTCTGAGTTCTCTTGCTAGTGAAATCACCATCGGAAACTTTTAATGGAGTCGCCAGAGCATGTGCAACCAATATTTTCCTATGACTGGTTGCTCAACCAGGCCTTAGGACTAGGAAAATGTCATTCTTCCAGGGATAGATATCAACTTCGATTCCCCGGAAATGACACCAAAAATGTTGACAGTCAGAACTGAATTTGGGTTGCATGCAAATCAATGCCAAGGCAACCTCGAACCACTTTGGATTGGAAGTCCCNCCCCCCCCCCCCCCCCCAACCCGAGAGGGATCTCTCGAACAATGTCACAATATGATATTTCGTAAGTGTGAAATGGTGGGCAGATTTATGGGTAAATGATATTTTTGGATTTTTAAAGTTTGGGGGTTGGACCAGGGAAACAGTCCATTGGGCATGGAGTCAAGTGAAAATTAAAGAAAGGAGATAATAGCAGTGATCGTATAACTTGCAGGAAAATGAGGCAAAGTAAGTCTATCTTTCAGCGATTGATAATCATGATGCGATAGCAAAAAAAGAAAAGGAAAGGCCATCACAGTGAAAGCATCTATCAAGGATGAATTTTCACTACAACTTTAGAGGAAAACAAACGAAGGTTGATAACTAGGTGCAGAGTGCTTATCTTGAGTGAATTCTGACCAGTCACCATAGAAACGCAACACATATATATCAACTATGTGTAAGGAGAATATAAAATGAATTCCAAACAAATTTTAACACAGTTGAAATGAGGAAGAGATAAAAAATATGATAATGACAACAGGGAGAACATACTGAAAGAATTGACCGTGATGAATCTCACAACATCAAGTGAAAATGTCGTTTGTATTAAACCATTCTAGGTTTACAAAATAATTCGGCTTAAAAAAGGAACCCCTCTTCAAAAGAGGTTTTTCCCCCAGCTTGCCCCTCCTCTGCTTCTCGGCCTCCTCCAATGATTATTTAACTAAATCTCACCCTCTAAATCCGTTACATAGCTCAGTGGTTACAAGAAATAATCTAAAAGAAATTTCTGTTTGTTCCGAGAAATATGAAACGATTGGCCTTCTTGGAATGCTGCGACTTCCAGATGCCTCGCCAACTTCTTTAAACGGTTGTTAATTGCTTTGAAAAGTGGCGTATGGATGATTCCTTTGATGCTTGGATGTCTTTGCTGCATGGTAGCGTTGATTAAATTCATAGCGAAAGATAGTCGATAACGCTTTCAAATGTGGTACGTTGCAAATCCAAACAGACAACTACAGTATTCTTCCACCAGCCAATCAATCAGAGCTTTGATGTAAGATGTGGGTTCAGAGTGCGCATAGTTGTTGCGCTCATCAGAGAAGTGGTCATTCTGTCGGGGCCACCAACAACGACACCAACCAAAATGTTTGGGTTCGTACCGTTGCTGTAGAACGACCGGAAGCCATTGTGGCAGGAAATAGTCTGTGGATGGCTGTATATTGAAGGCAACGATGAGCCTCAGTGATGTATGTGCTCTGGAAACTTGGCACCGTAATCATCAAGAAGCCTTGGTCCAACAACGGTTTTGGTTTATTTTCCATCGTACTCATTGATTGACCGTACTGAGTTGAGGATGATGCAGAAGTGATGCGCATTTGTGAAGAATCTATCATGCTGTAATGCAAGGGTGATTTCTGTTGAGCTTCAATGATTTCAGTTGCTTGTGGGAAGGAAATTGGTAGTTGACCCAGAGCCATAAGTTCGACAGATATATTTTGAATTTATGTTTGTACTGGCCTTTCCGTCGGCATTTATGTTGAAGACAGAAAAAGTATTTGACAAATAACGGATGTCTTCGTCAGTCCTGACTAGAAATTCATTTGTGGAAATAGGTTGATGGTCGACAGAATTCGATTTGTTGCAGGCATGTGCAAGATTTCAAGTGTCCTTTTCATTGAAATCATTTGATGGAACACGATCAACATCGGCCTGTATGGAAGCAGTAGTTGTTGGTGGTTTCTTATCGGGACGGATAGTATATCCTAGTCCTGTTGCATCTGCATAAGAGCATCCTTTGTTCACGAAGGAGCTACTACCAATAACTCCTCATTGAGGTTGAGGAGCAGTCGAAATCGAATGATGTACTCCTGACTTTGGAAGTGATTGTTCCTGTTGGATGAAGATTGTAGTCTATCCCTCATTAACTATTTTTTTGCTCCCAATGCAACAAGAATCAATGTATGTCGCGATATTATGAGGGTTCATGCCACCAAAGACATAAATAAAGGTGAAGAGATCACCATCCCATACTTCGATGTTGTAGTCCCTGGCACCTTTTGACAGTCCGAGGTGTCCGAGAAATGGGGATTCCTCTGCCTTTGCCATCGATGCGCGTTTAAGAGATATATTATCACTAACGATGCAGAGGGAATATTATGTTTTGAAAGATTCACGCTGGCCTACAACCAGGCCATTTCATCCAGGGTACATGTGAAGCATCCTCTTCTACCATGTTACACCGGTTTTGATTCATTTGCTAGCAAGACCATCGATTTAGAATCCATGAGTGTCCTATCTACCGACGTCGAATTCTTTTCGAAGGACATTGATGTCGATGATCAAGAACGTCGCTCGTGGATAATATCTGTGTTCGCTCTCTGTTACCTCACTTTTCTTGTGGAGATGATGAGATAATCTGGGAGAGAGGATCCCGGAGAATATGAGGATGACACTTACAAAGGAATTGTAAAGGATTTGATAGAAGCAATAGCTTGAACATGTCCTGGGGATCCTCGGTATTTACTGTTATGCCAAAAGTTCGCCCAGGCTTGGAAAAGTATTACAGCATCAGAAGCAGTAGCCAAGAACACAAAAGACTCTGAGATATATAGTGTCTGTATCTATGCAATAGATAGGGATAAGGAGGAGAAGAAGAAGGCTTTCACCTGTTGTTAAATTTGGGCGAAAGTGCCTCAGTAAGTTCGGAAATTTTCAATATCTGTTACAACAGCGTGGAGGAAGGAATATAGGTGATGTTTAGTTGTAATGATATCATCTCTCGAAAACCTATGGATCCATTACTTGAAGCCCCTTGGGATTTTTTAAGGATATCCAGGGATCTTTGTCATGTCTAAAGGTTTGTATGCATCTTTAGCCCATGGGTTCCATGTAGCACTTGGTGAACTGGGTATGGATGAGAGTGGAGGTGAAGAGGAAGTAGATGAATATGGAGGGTTAAGAGAGGTAGATGGAAAATAATGGGAAGTTGGATATGATGGAGGACTAGATCGTTTGGGTGAACACTTATGATGCATGCAAGTGTTTTTTGGAGCTTGAGTAATGCCCCTTTCGGGTATGTCCCATAATGGATTCTCTAGATGAGCCTTAGGAAAATATTATCAAGGGTGTAAGGGTAAATAACTTCAAGTGGAGTCTCTAGGAAATCTAGGAGTAAATTCTTTGGGATAGCTTGCCAAAGTGTCGTCAGGGCATGAAATAGGATTCAAAATCCTCCACTAAAATGACGCCAAAATTTTATCATGCAAACTGTAGGTTAGGAAAATCCTGAACCAATCCACAAGATGGAGATAATTGTGGGATATTTTACCTACTATCACCTTAGATAAACCCTCCCCTCGCTTTAGTGAAGGAATAATCCAACATAAGGGGGGAGTCTCGAGTGACCCTAGGGGGAAATGAGACAAAATTTGATATTATGGAAGTGATTCCCTTAAATTTCAAGATACTAAGTGGAAGATAGTCTGGAAATGATTCTCAAAAGTGGTTGATAGTTTCCAAGAAATTTGATTACCTACAAAAGATGATAGTACCTTCCCAAGACACAAGAAGAGCCAATTGTATGAACTATATGTTAGGTGGACAAGCAAGTTAATATTTATGTCCCTATTTGCAGAAGTCAATATATATATATATATATATATATATATATATATATATATATATATATATATATATCAACAAACAAATTATTATTAGATCTTATAAACAAGATTCTAAAGTCAAGTAAATGATGGAAAGAGATAAACTAGTAAGCACAAGTACAACTCGAGTATAAAGGCATAGACTTTAGAATCAATGTAAGGTTGTTATAAAAAGTATTGCAGAGATATATTTGCATCCTTATGGATGTAGAAAACAAGTTTTTATAGAAGAAAATTTATCCACCAAAACTTGCCAAGAATCCACCCAAAATATGCATTAGGACTAGTAGATTATGCTGGCAAATTATTAGCAATTTTTTATGGTTGAAATGTGAGTTATAAGTAAGAAAAATAAAAAATTTCTCTAGCCCTAATGGATGTATATTTTAATGAGTTATATCTCTAATAATACCAATCCAATCAAGACGCCTTAGGGGCCTTGACAAACTCTTAACATGTAGAAACTTTTCCCACTTGAACAAGATCAATATCTCACTAAATCATGTTTATCTAGGCAAAAAAATTATTCCTCCAATGCAAACTTCAGATTAGTGCCTTTAAAATATGGGTGAATGGATTCTTATAAGTATGAGTTAGATCAAAAAAATCCCTAGGGGTGTAAATCCTCTTACTCCCTAGGGCATGCCAATCAAACTAGGCTAAATCTAGGAGGGTGTACACACTCGTACTTATCTTAGCAACTTTTCCCAAAAATGACTTATAAAATTAGAAAACAAGATGAATCTTAATGTAGGGTGTATACAACATACTCCTCCTAGAGTTTCAACCAACAATGACCAAGAACAAGCAAGAAAGAACTAAAAAATGCAGATTTTCCTTACCAATTCCAAGAGAGAGAGAGAGAGAGAGAGAGAGAGATCAAACCCTAGTTCACCAAGTGTTACACATGATTTTGGTCACTCTGGTGAGGTCTTAACAATGGTGTATTCAGGTTCCCAACAAGGAATTTTTGCCTGAGAAAAGGGGTCCTTGTCTCCTTCCAAAAACATATTTTTAAAGTGAGTTCGTAGGCTACCTATGGCCTAGGGTGCAAGAATCCCTCATTCTCCCAGGCCACCTACACTTAGGGTGTGAAATTCTCACAGTTTTCTCCATACACAGGGTGAGAACCTGTTTTTAATCTTGGAAAGGAGAAGAGGTCTCAAAGGTTCTAGAAGGGAATTTTCTACAAAATGAGTTGGCATTCGTATGGTTTTCATTTTACTGACTTCTCAGATTTGATGGGATCATCCTCATCCATGTAACCATCTCTCATTCTCCTATATATTGAAAGGTTTCTCATGGAAAAGGTTAAGCAAGATTGAATGAGGAATTGGTGAAAGAATTGTGTGAAGAACCCTGCTTTGACAGAAGCTTGAAGGCTCTATTTGGTCTATCAAGAGGAATTGGATCTTCTTCATGCAAGTACAGAGCAAGTGTGTGTGTTGGAACCAAGGGTCACTGAAAGGAAGCTTGCAACATTAAGGAGATCAGGTTGTATCTTCTACTTTCAATTAATATGATATAGCAGCATGTCCCTTTCCCATAAGGTTACTTTTACTTTATTGTGTAATTCCTTGATCATATGCATAAGTTGATGTTGAATATATTTTTCTATCTTCACTTTGGTTGGTTTGTTTTGTCTTGGACTTGACTTCATGAGAGCACTGGAGTGAAGCGGGAACAACAGAGACCTAAGGAAGTGATATAAAGGTATGTCACTTATTCCTTCCTATTAGTAGATTCAATGATTACAACTTAGGGAAAGAGTTGTGTCCTATCCTGTTTTGTTCTAGATCCAGGTGGATCTAGGGAGATCTGTTAGTGTCCGCACCTACCGATTAGTCCGATAACAAAATTGGCGACTCCACTGGGGAAGAAACCCATTTTTAGTGGATTTTGGTGTTTTTCCTTGGCCATTTGCTCTTACCTTACCATTTTTTCATTTCTATCAATCTCTGAGTCTGGAGGAGACCCTGACAGACTCTCTGGGTTCAGAAGTTCTTTCAACAATTTTGTCTTTCTTCCAAATTTTTCTTAGTTCCAGGCCTTCTCACACTGAACCCTTCTTTAGCCTGCGAGAACCCCTAGAGTTCGCACCCCACTGTTCAGTCCAGTACAAACCTCTCGCACTCTGCTTCTAGCCAGGCTGTGAGAATGCTTCAGTCTCGTACTATACACCACTACTAGCCTGCAAACCCATTTGCAAATTTTTGGGTTAAGGATTTTTTGTATTCTCATATACCCAGATTCGTATATGTTTCTGAAAAGAACTTCTTGGGCCACTGATTGATTGTTTCTTGACTTCGAATTTTGTGAATGATTAGTCTTCAGAAATCAAAGCTCTTCTTGTTCATTTTTTCTCAACTGTTATCTCTTGACCTTTTCTTAACAAGGATATAATCTCTGGTCCTGAAATCCAAGTGCTTGTTTGGTTGAGAGTTGTTGATCGGTTTAAAATTTGGGATTAATTTTCTTTCTCAATTGCTCATTGCTTGAAAATTTGTTTCCCTCATGCATTTGAAAAGACTAGTCTTGTCTGCTTGTTATTTTTGTCTTCATTGAAAGATTGGTTTGGGTTTTTGTTGTATATTTCTTTTCATTAGTTGTTGGTTTTCCTTAGTTCCACCACTGTTGTGTGGTTTCTATTGAAAAGTAAAAAACATTTTTCTTTTTAAAAACAATTTTTTATTTCGAAAATATTGGCATTCAATTGTTGAAATAGAACAAATAGAGAATTGGCATTGTTCATGATTCGTTGATATTTCAAAGAAGATTGTATATCATAGTTCAAGATTGTTCCAGAAAAATCCTCTTTCCCTCCTATAAATAGGATTCATCGAAAAAAAATTGATATCTTTCATTTCTATCTATGCATTGTTGGGTCAGAGTCTCACACAACATCGGTTTCATTTCTGTCTCCTTTAAGTAACAACAACCTTTAATAATATTGCACAATTTTTAAAATTTAACTAGTAACTCTTTTCTAGGACTCTATTACACCAACATTAGCTAGGCTAGAGATTTGGAATAGGCAAAGAGATACACTCTCCAAAGCATAAAACACACAATAGCATCTTGTGGTAAGGAGTGTCAAATTCCATTTGCAACATTTTTTCCTGGGAAGCCCTTCTCACAGAAGGGTCAAACCCAAGGTCGCATTGATATTGATAGAGTTACTCACCCTGCTTTGTTGATATCAGTGTAGAGATTTCATGTATTATGGGGTTCACTTGAAGGTATACCCACAATGATGAGTGGAAGCCTCTCAAGCTAATTTTGTGCTAGATACCCTTCCCTTGCATGTGGATCGGACTGTCGACTGTCCCCCCAGGCTTTATTGTTGTTGGTATTAACCTTAGTGTCCTATATTCTTAGTGTCTTACACAAAGTGACTGTGAAGGGGCAAGTCTTCACAGTACCTGGAATCGACTTTGGCCAAACTCACTCGGGCTCCTTGGAGGGTATACCCATGATTATGTGTGGGAGCTTGCACCAGGGTGTAAGTCAGTTAAGCAGGTCGTCAATGTAACTTTTCCACCCTCACCCAGCCCCTTCTTGTCTCATCGTTGCGACGTTGGATTTTATCACCAACTAGTGACTTCGGAATTAGAAGGTCTTGTTTTCTCGGTTTTTCTTCCTAGATTTTTTTACTAGCACATGTTGTTTGTTTACCCAAGTTCACCATAGAATTTCCTTCATCAGTTTTTTAACTCATTCACAATTGACCCTCCACGTCGCTCATGTAGAATTCAGGGCTTACCCCCAGAAAATATGGAAGGTTCTCAACCCTTGCCTACCAACTCACCGGAGGGCTCTCCTTAACAGAGTGAAGTCCAAGACGTCACCACTCCACAAGTAGAAAGAACTAACTCTCTAGAATGATTCTGAATTTCCAATTCTTGAGAGGACTTTTGACTTCACTACTAATTTGAGAGACGTATTATGCAACTGAATTCTACCAGACAACTAGTTGTTTAGTCTTCTGGATCACCAACTAGACCTTTCCTAGGACCTGAGGGTCAAGATCCTTTTTGGGCTAACAACATTTTCAGATGGGACCTCTTTGGCTTAGGAGCGGGCATTGATATCACTTTCTCACCTGAGCTACTTGAAACATCTGATCCAGATGCAGTACCATTTACTACTACTTATTATTTTCCTGGTACAGAAGCTCTGCGAGCTGACCACATCATGACTCTCCCTTTACAAATGGTCAATTACACAGATACTACGAGTCTTCACACCGGGATTATAGTGTTTATCCAAGCCCCCATTGGCACACTGCTTTTACCCAGAGTCACCTTGACACTTCCACTTGGATACCGTGCGTTGAATTCCTCTATCCCTGCTCCTACGCAAATCACATCCGAAACTCCTGGTGGTCCCACTCCTTCTGGGCACTCTCCTCCCGATTTCATTCCAAGACTTCCTCTGCCCCCTTTCAGAGGAACTTTTCCATCCTCTATCAGCATCGCTGATCCTAGTGGCACCATTCCATCATTCACACCAAATTACCAGATTCCTATTGGTGTACAATTCCACCAAGGAGGCCCAACTCAACCCCCCCTTGCAGGGAAAATCCCAATTGGAACACAACCCCCAATTGGAACACAACCCCAATTGGAGGACAAACCCCACTGAACCCCAATAGAATCACCACCGCCTTAGTCGTGGCTCGCGCACCCCAAGCACACCCAATAGAATCCTAGGGCACAACATCGACACCCTCTCCAGAAACCAGGCCACCAGGATGGACCCAAAGGCAAACTCTCCCGTATCCCTCGACCGACAGTGGTCCAACTGCCCAACCATCCTGGAATGCATTGTTATCCCCCAGGAGAAATTCTTGTCAACCAACACTCTCCCCATCACCATCAGCTAGCCACCGCTGATCCGTTGCGTCACCAGTGAAAAATACACTCTCACAATCATCACTACTATGCAGCGATGTGCTAGGGAATCCATCACCCTGATGCTCACAACGGTGCCGGACATATATTTCAGCCCCGAACAATATCTCTGGCCCATCGTTGTGAGCGGGGTATCCCTCAGAAGTACTGGCTCTGCAAGTAGGGGTGTTCCCCAAAATGGGAGCCCAGTCAGAAAATACACGTCCTCCACCACAGTGAACGGAATCTGCTCTCCCCGCACTATGAAGCAGTGCAGGTCCAGACTCCACATCTGGATAAGAAACTGTAGGAGATACTCCTGCGCCCATATCAACAGGTCTCAAAGAACTTTAGCAACCCAGAGGCTACCAAAGCCGCATGCACACCTGGCTCCTCAATAGCCACGACATCTCACAGCTGGGACCAATATCGCTCTTGCCAACCCACTGGAATCATGCAAACTGTCCACCTACAGCCACAACAAAGAGTCCTATATCAGCCCAAGAGACCATCCACAACATCACAAAGATCAATTTTACACCCATCAACCTTGCCTCTAAGGTGTGGTTGTTTCAACCCACAGGTGCGCACACATGCGTGCCTGTTCACTCCACAGGGGTGCACGTATGCGCACTTGTTAACCGCACAGGCATGCTCTCAGGCACACCTATTAACTTCATAGGCGCACTCTCAGACGCGCCTGTTACCTTCATAGGCATGCACTGGTGCGCGCCTGTCCATGCCACAACCACGCACAAATGCGCATTTGTACAACCGACAGGCGCGCACATAGTGCGTGCCTTTTACCCCCTTACCGACGCCCCCATGCACATCTATCTGGTGGGAAGGCATGCACGTGTGCACGCCTACTTCCGTATCACTCATGCACGTGGGGTCCACATCCAAAAAAGCCCTCTGTACGGCCCTTCGTACAGCCCCTGCCCAAAAAATGAAATTCTAATTCTATGCAGGATGATCAGATCACTAACCTGATGCTCGCGGGTCCTCAACCGGATGCCTCATCCTCCCCGAATCTCACAATCTCCTCTGAATGCTTCTTAGCCAATCACTATAGTAGCAAGTACAAATGAGGTGGCAATGTGGGCCCTACAGCTATATATAGGCCTTTTTTCCAAACTTCCACACCATTCCGGGAGCCCATAGTGTTCATTTCTCGATCCGTCTTCAGCCACGGGATCAGCATCCTGTCATCTACATCACAACAGTCCCTAGGCCTCTTTTCATCCTGAGCCCCTAGGGCACCATTTTTCATACCCTGATCAGGTACGCATGCGCATACTCACACTTATCAAATACATGCTCATATCTTCGATTCTTTTCAGATATTGTTCATGTCGGGTATTTGGTTCTCATGTGTGTAGGTACTTGCTCATCATACATTGACACAACCCCTTCAGGTATATACTCAGCACTGGCATGTAATCGTTCCCTCTGAATCTCACTTACATTTCCAGTCACACCCTCTGACATTTGCCTCTAGTATCCCCATTTCCGGATCTGCAATACCCACACCTCCATTTGCATCTTCGGTACTATCACTCGGTAACATTCTTACCCATATGAGTTGTCCCATTCATAACACCTTTTGCAACTTCTGACACTCATGTTGTTTTTCAAAACCCTTTATGGATGGGAGTCCCGATAGTATTACATCATGTCGCGAATCAACAACATACTCATTCTCCTCATTTTTCTAGATTTCCCAACGGACTCCCAGATTATCTCTCCATAGTTCTATGGTTGGGCTGCACCTCTATAGTAGCATGAACCCTCCATTTCATCCACAATCAGTTTGACCATCTGCAAATTTCCCTTCATTTCATTTACCTCATACAGAAACCCACCCATGGGGCCCCCACCCTCCACCAGTTCTCCGAGCACATTGCGCCCTAGCCAGGCCAACCATATCACACTGGGGCACCTATTTCTATATTTGTACACTTATCCCAAAACATTCTTTATTTATTGTACAAACTCCTTTATTTTCAGTCGTTACATTCCCTTTTTGTCGTCACCTTGGACGACTTATTTCCCTTTTCTTTGGCCAACCGCAACCCATGTCACCCCTGGTTGGAGCACTACTTATCATCCACCCTTCCTGGCATCATCCATATCTTCAGAGTATCCAATAGGCCACTTACCTCCACCCTCTGAATTTGTTCACCTTGTCCCGCCTCTGGCACAACTTCTCCCCGGTCTTGTTGTCCCCCTGACACTTGACTTCGTTGAACGGTTGCGGCCACTTTGTATCTCACATATCCTCCAACCAAGGGTAGTCTTGAGTCTTCCTACATCTTGACTTCATCCATGTACCTCCCCCACTTCCTAACCTCACCTAGTATATTTCACAAAGCCATTTTCTTCTGGGAGTCGCGTCCTCCTTTTTGTGGACATCAACACAGTTTTCTAGAAGGGAGATAGTATCTTGATTCTCATTATCCACTCAATGAGAGATCTTGGATGGCATAGGGAGAAACACCATTGCTCCCTGCTATCGTTGACCCCCCTAAGATTCGACACCAACTCTTTCTCATGTTACGGTGTGTCTTACTTTGCGACTATTGCAGTTAGTTCTTTCTTTTGCAGAAGACCTCTGAACTTGGCTGGGCTATCAATGCCCACATAATCGGTGATACTTATTACCGCGATCACTGCGTACTATTAAGAGCATGTTCATATGCATAATTTCCTTATTCCTTTATCATGACCGCCCCCGAGGGCGTTGCAGTTGTCTACACCAACACTTTAGTCATCTTTTTGGAGTTACATGACACAAGCATGGGGCATGCCCGCCTCGTTTGTACACAGTTTTTTGTTTTCCACACCTCATGGAAGGTCGGGTCCTACCGGTTCCTTTTTCCCTCCAACGGATCTCTCTGGATGATCCCACTATCTCTCTCTCTTATAAAAACATTCTCAGTATAAGAAACATTGATGGATTTCAGCTATACGTATGCTCCTAACCTCATCCCTCAGGGGGCATCTGTTATCACTGAAATTTCATCCTCACATGGTTACAAGAACTCAGCATCGTCAAACAGCAATGAAGTCATCCATGGACCTGAATTAACACCAAAGAATTCATAAAAGGGTCAAAAACTATACAAAGTAGTGAAAAATTGAAGGGCACTATGCAGACATTGGGCGCGTGCACACATGCACGGAATAGAAACGCAGAAATTGTGCACATGTGCACGATGCGCGAGTATTATTGCAAAAATCCACGCACCTACTAAACGACGCATTTATGAGAGTGGTCAGCCTCCCACCCACTTATGGTTCAGATCCCAAGCCGATTTGACCCTCAAATCTGGACTGGATTCGACTGGATGGTTGGTCAAAGACCTAGAAATGCTCTAATTAGCCTCTTTTCACACTACAAAGCAGTTAAACAATAGCTCAAAGGAATGCTATAAAAAGGCCATGGATGCACCTCATTTTTCAAGGAATTCAAAGTAATGTTATGCTGCCTCTATTCTCTTGAGGACTTCATCCTTGTCAAGAGCATATTAGCACCATTGCATTGAGAAATCCATCTCACCCATTGAGTGGATTTGTGAAGAGTTCTTTCATCATTTTCCTTTTTTCTTTGTTGTAAGAAGAGCTAGCTAGTGGGGGTCCAAGAGCCCTCCCTTGGAGGAAGAAGGGACTCATAGCCCCCTTTCTTCTTGGTGTATTACTTCACTAATAGATCTACCTCAACATTGGTGACATGGGTCTTATGGTTCTTTTTGTTTCTATGTCCCTATGTTCATGAATTTAGTTTTTATTTCATTTCTTAGTTTAGTTCTTAATTGTAGTTTTTTATTTATTTCCCTAACTCTTTTCCTTGTAGCTGTCCTTCTCATTAGACCCAACTGAGCTTGCAAGCACCTATATTTCACTCACTAAGGTGGCGGAAGAGGCGCAATAGATTGGCGACTCCACTGGGGAAAGGTATCAATTTCCTACCCCATTTGGGTTTTTCTTGCTCTTATTTTAGTTTGTTTAACTTGCAAGTGCACTAACCGGCCTAAGCCAACCTGCCAACCAGCCAATTCCAAGTTGAATTGAGAGAAATCCATTCGGATTTTTCATTCTCGGCCGTGTGTCATATATGTGTGGGTTTTTAGGCCCACAGACGTGCATCGTGCGCACATGTGCCTGATTCACAGCTCTGTTATGTGTACGTGCTCCTGTTAACTTTTCTATGTTCATGCACATGCACTCTGTGCACCTCTGTCTCCACTGAGACCCGCGCATCTGTGCTAAAAATTCACATTGTAAAGTTGTTGAGATGTGGGGAAGGCCATTTTCCTTCTTAAAAATAATTTCAAGCATGTTTTAAAGCTACACCACACTTAGTTCCCTCATCATATAAAGGGGTTAGTCAAAAACACATAGGCACTTAGGAGGATAAAATCGATTTCCCCTCTTTGCTTTTTTTCCACATGGATGGCTTGTTTTGACTCACAAGATAAGTTGGAAATCATTTTTAATCACATTTAACTTGCATTGGGACTAGAAGTTGAATAAAAATCGCTTAGTATGCTCTTCTCTCGCGCCTCCAAGCGATCGTGAGAATCAGAAAAAGATTGTGAAATGATTTCATCTCCCTTAAAGAACATTAAAACCTTTAGGTAGAGGATAACGGCCCTTCTTGGGACCCCTCTTAGTTTTATTTTTCAAACACATCTTAATATTGTAATGAGTCCATACATTCCCACATGATACAAAGATAGGATAGTGTTTGAATTTTCTTTTCTTAGATCAAATCACTAGGGAAGTTTAAAGGTTTGTAACGGGCCCATACATGCCCACATGATCAATCTAGGATAGTTTCAAAGCTTTTCTTAGATTACATCACAATAGGGAGTTAAAGGGATAATAACGGACCCACATGTCCACATGTTAGCTTCCTACGGACTTTTGAATKACTCAAGGTTGTACCAAAGGCACTTAGTTAATTAGGTAATCAACACTTGTAAGGACCAAGAGAAGTCCACATGCAGCAAGGTGACATCTAATTCACTAAAAATTGGCACACTTTCACTCACACACAAAATTCACTTATCACTCACATAGCTTCTTCTTGAAACGTGGAGGTCAAAGTAAGTTTCCTCCCAAGGGATTCCGAAAATACCCCACCCTTTTCTTGACGAAGCTATCCACTCCCATTTTAATCAACGAGGTTGGTTTGCACCCCCAACCTCCCAAAACAACTACATCTAAAATCTTTCTAAAAACCCACTAAGTTTTCCACCACAGAAGGTGCCAAAAGAATTTTTTTAGTCTAGGTAGGATTTCGGGGATAGGCATCCAAATAACTCCCCGTTATTTGGTTCTCACATTGTCAAAACCATAGAAGTTGTCAAATAGGGAACTGAAAATCCTCCAAGTCAAGTGTTCCTAATACCATAAGGCAAGGAGATACCCATGAAGGGTTGAAGGCCGAGGTCCGGTTGTTCTGTGAGTCCCCCCTTGAGGCACCCACCTCTTGGACGGGATCCAACCCGTGACCCATTTCTTAGGCCGAAAATCTAAATGCCGCACTTTGACCGAGGTACCTAGTGACCAACTTTAGGACATATACCCAGGTGGCAATTGTGGGCTGCAATTGCACCTTGATTGGATTTTGTGTGGCTATTGGGAAATGTCGCCAGCTCTTTCGGGATATGCCCCCTTTACCCCTCATTATAACCAATTATTTCATCCTTCACTAGTTTCTCTTCTAGTGACTTTAGACCCCACTGTTGAGTACTATTGGAAGGTCTAGTGCTATTTTGAGAGGAAGGACGTTACGTATTCTCAGAAATGAGCATTTGTTTTCTTTTGATTCCCCACGCAAACAAAACCCACTTACCCATATATATGCTTCTTTTTCAAAAAACATGTTATGTGTGATGCATCTCTGATTACAATTTGATTTGGATATATATATTGTGTAAACATTCAACGCAAAGGCTCTTGTTTCTATATTACTCTCACCACTCTTTGCACACATTCACGCAGCTAGTCAGACATCATAGGGGAACCACAGAACCCCCGTTGTTCATGACGCTTGCTAAACCTCCCTCCTATCTTAGGGGGAGTGTCTGGTCTTGCCCACTCATCGACACCTCCTTCACACACTCCTGTGAGTGCTACTATTTTAGGATCAACTTTGATTGGTTCTACATTACTTGGGTCCACTTCCCAAGGTCATCCGTTCACTCGCACTCCTTTACACGGAAGCGGGGGACCAACTTCCTCTCAAGGAGGAAGCACCAACCCATGTATCCCCCCTCAAGGGTCAGGTTCACAACAAAATCACACCATGGCCAGAGATAATCCTCCCCCCCCACTGCAGATGCCATATTTGGCCTCTCTCAACATACCGGATCTCAGTAAACTCACCAACGATCCTATATTGCATGATCCCACATGGCCTGCAATGCCCACCAAACTACCTTCGGACACACCAAAGTTTGAAGGAAAGGCAGGCGATGACCCTGCCAACCATGTCATGACCTTTCACCTATGGTGCTCCTCCAATAGCATTATGGATGATTCCATCAGACTGTAGTTATTTCAATGCACACTCACTGGCCCATCAGCCAAATGGTATGTAGAAGAAAAATCAGGGTCCCACGCAACTTTTGAGTCATTGGCCAAAGCATTCTTGACCTTCTTCCAATTATCCATCCACCACGACAATGATCTAGAACTACTTTCTAATTTCAAATAAACCTCAGCCACACATATCGCTGACCACATTCACGAGTGGCATAGGTGACATAGTTTGTGAAAAGCAGAAACCACCAAGCAACAGTGTCTTGATTGGTTTCTTCGATCACTTGTCTCTCTCCTTGGGAAGGATGTAGCTTCCACCTTCCCTCAATCAGAAGAGGAAGCCATCAGTAAGGCCCAACAGTATGGCCTAATATATGCACAGTCAGGATACTTATACATTGTACTTCCTGATCTTCCCAAACATGTGCCATTTGGCCAAGACAAACCTGGGATGTCTCACTCAGCAGACACACTGATTGGTACCACCACTCACCACGATCCACAACCCCAACCACCACTGATGTATGGCACACCTCAATACCCACCGGCATATAAGGGCACTCTGTATTACCCCCCACCCCCTTACCAACAATCATACCCTGTTGCTATACCTCCACCCATCAGTGGACCATCACCGACACCCCCCATACATCCACCTATTCAAACAAACTCTGGTACCTTTCTACTTCATCTTATAGTACTAGCGAAAGAATGATGCCTTCCTATGTACCTTATGGATCCTTACCACCACAGAATCTGTACTTCCCCTTTCCTGGTCCTCCACAACCCATGGCTCCCCCACATCCTCATGCGGGGGTGAATTTTGTTCAACCCTCTGTCGTTCAACAATACCAAAATTTCGAACAGCTGAATATGGCCAATCCAACCCATCCATCGAACAATGCCAAAAAGAAAGGACCGAACAGGAACAACAACCCAGGACCAGGCAGGAATCAACCCCAGCAGAACCAATCCACTGGAGGAAACCAGAACCAAGGGAATCAAAACCCCCAGGGGGGAAATAATAATAAGGGCCAAGGGAGAAATAACAATAATGTTAAAACCAACTTCCCTTGTGCCCTTTGTGGTGAGTTCGGCCATTACACTCATCATTGCCCCCAAATCACTGATTTCAAATGGTTGAAAGACTCTGGTAGTCTTCCCCATCCTCCAAGATCGCCTGCCCCTCAGCAGGCACCACAACAATACGTGCAACAACCCCCTCCGGCCATGCTGTAAAATCCTATTCCACATCAAGGTGTGATAAACACCCAACAGGACACACATCATCCCCCACCTTAGGTGGGACAATACCTCAACCCCAACAATCTAGCAGATCGCACAATTCTCCTCACTAGTGAGGAAGAAATCCTTCTGCAAACGCGTAATCGTCAGTATCATGCACCCGTTGAGTCTCCTCTCATCCCTCCAGAGACAAACCCCACACCGATGGGATCCTCGTTGGTGATTCCTCTCCCTATAGCCAAGCCACCTCTTCACATCCCTCACATCCCATTACGCAAGACTGTCCACAACCCATAGGCTAGGGCAGCTCATAGCTATAGTTTGGTAGACAACTTAGCACAATCCCCAACTGCCATGTCAATATTGGAGGTACTCCATACTTTTCCTACTCAGCGAAAATCCTTACTTTTCGCCTTGGGGGCAGTCCACCCCGCAGATACCCGACTCATTACCTTTGATCTCGACAGTAGAGAACCTCGCCTTCCCACCTTGATCTCTTTTCAAATACCAGTGAAAATATGGAACACCACAGTTCATCAGTGTATCATCGATGAAGGTGCATCTACATGCATTATGTCCAAAACGGTATGGCAGAAACTTGATTCCCCTGAAATCATACCCTCTTCCATCACATTACGAGCTTATGACAGATGACCATCGTCTCCTGAAGGGCTCTTCCAAAATGTCCCCATCGAACTCGGGGGAAAGACTATTCTCATCGATATCGAAGTTATCGACACCCCTCTCGATTATAATATCTTGTTCGATCGGAGCTACATGTACGCTATGAAGGCAGTGGCATCTTCCATCTTTCAGACAATGATGTTCCCTCACAATGGGAAGATCGTTACTATTGACCAGGTCTCACATTATGAACCTAATCCATCTGCCAACATTGATAACATTCTTCCCCTCATCCACACAAGCCACGATGCATACCCACTCGTCAAAATGGGTCCTGGAATTTTCAAAGATCCATCATTGTTAGGAACTTACCATGGAGCACCACCACTCCTTCATCCTTCCAATCAAGTATGCATCATATCATCTAATGGAACTCACACAGAGGATACCCTTCCTCCTACCAAGGTTTCTATCATCTCTGACATCCCACTCGTCGCAGAACCCCCCCCCTCAAGAACCTTCTGGAAACTCATCGACCCCACCAGTCCATGATTCCACCTCTCCCTAAGGACATATCCCAGTTTGGGAGATAGTTCCCCAAGCCATCACCCATATTCCCTTCTTTTACCCTCCACCAAGCATCAAATCTTTCTAGGTAGCCGCAACGCTCACCCTACCTAATATGGTGTTAGCAATCCTAGTTTGGTATCTACACCCACCATAGATGGTCCCTCGACCATCCCTTCCCCCCAAAAAAGAAGGAATCCCCATGACGATTCCTATACTTACCCCCACCGCACCCCCACTCACTAACCCCCCTGCCACAGCTGGGGGCAGGAGAAAGAAGAAGGATCCCACAGCTCCACTTCCTCCACACATCCCACCACCTTGCACACTATGTGAGAAAGAGGGACACCAAACCAATAACTGCCCATATCTACCCGAGTTACGAAATTTGATTCCACTCAATCAAACTCCCCCAACACTTGCCACTACAGCCAGTCCTGCCACTACGACCCCCCCTTCCAGTAGTAAAGGGTTGCGGACCAAATTCGCTTGTGCTATATGTTCATAATATGGTGATTATACACACCATTGTCTAGCACTGCCACGCTTTCGACAAACATTAGCCGCAGTACGCCAGAACTTCCAAAGCAACCCCAGTCTGGCTACATCCTCCTCAACAAATATCATCGACATTCATTATGTCACCACTTCAGTCAATGAGCGTATGAGATGACCTTGCTCTCTCTACGACTCATTAGATCATTTTACATACCAGTGTCCTATGATCCTTGAATACAGGCAACGTCAATTGACCTTGATTCACCGACCCACAGAGTCGATAATGGACATTACTTCATCACGAGAGGATCTTCAAGTCATTTCTCCCAAACCCGAGGCCCTTCCAACGCCTCCCTGGTTCTTAAATGACTTATCCAAGGATTTACCCCCCAATCCCCCCAACTCTCCTGCTTATTCCCCTACGGGTACCTTACACCCAACTACCACAGGTACTCCTCAGTACTTCAATATATGGTTTATGTCAAATGAACCCTCATCATCTCCTAATATTGTTCCCCCTGCTCCTTCCTCACCAGGGGGCAACCACACGACCACAGTCCCAGATATCACTCCTCATGACCCCTTGTATTCCCGTAACTTACTATGTGACGAAGAAATAATCAAAGAAGTAAACCACTTGGATCATCCCTGGGATGCGCTCCACCACTGCACACTCTTCTTCCCACAGGAAGCCTCCGCGCCTCCTAACCAACACCCCATTTACGCGGTCAAAACCAAGGATTTTATCCCATCAGGGCTTATCGATTGGTTCAAAAACCCCATTCCTACCCCTGATTCTTTTGAAGAAGGCAACATGGCCAACATTTCCCCAACCATTAAAATCGACATTTCCATCAAAAATGGCATCATCGAAGAAATCACCATTGGAGCTGCTTGCACTCTTGAGGAAATCACCACATATAAAACCCTCTTCCAGGAATATAGGGATATTTTTGCCTGGTCATACACATAAATTCTTGGCCTCAACCCCTCTATAGTCGAACATCACATCAACACCTGGCCTGACATTACACCAGTTCGCTAAAAACAATGACCTCTACACCCATCCAAAGCCATGGCCACCAAGCCGAAATTGACAAATTACGTGTTGCCAGGTTCATTTACCCCATCGCCTATACCTCATGGGTTTCCAACCCTGTACTCGTTAACAAAAAACAGGGCACTATCCACGTTTGCACAGATTTTCGTGATCTCAATCATGCCTGTCCCAAAGATAACTTCCCAACACCTTTCATCGACCAAATTATCGACGACTGTGCCTTTCGACGGATTCTCTGGTTATAATCAAATCCAAATTCACCCAGCCGATCAGTATAAAACCACATTTACTACACCTTGGGGTACCTTTTCATATCGTGTCATGCCTTTCAGCTTAAAGAATGCTGGTGCAACTTTACAGCGGGCTATGACATAAATCTTTCACGATCTGGCTCATATCATCCTCGCCTACTTGGACGACCTCACAGCTTGATCCAAGAAACAAACCCAACATCTTGATGATTTACGAATCATCTTTCAATAGTGTCATCAATACAACATCCCCTTGAATCCTCTCAAGTGCATGTTCTGTGTCACTGCGAGGTGCCTCCTCAGATTTATCGTTTCCCAAAGAGGTATTACTGTAGACCCCCTTAAAGTCCAAGCTATCACCGAAATTCCACCTCCCTAGAATTTACGTCAACTTTAGAGCCTACAGGGCAAAGCTAACTTTCTTAGATGCTTTGTCCCAGACTACGCCATACGTGCACATGGCTTCCTTCGCTTACTATGTCACAACATCCCTTTTCATTGGGATGACCATGCCCAACAGTCATTTGACGATCTTAAAACCGCACTCTCAAACACACCGTTAATTAGTGCACCTGACTATAATCGCGACTATATCCTCTACGTCTCAGCATCAGCTGTATCAATAGCAGGCGTTCTCGTCCAGCTAGGCGATGAAAATCATGAGCATGTCATTTATTACGTTAGTAAAAACCTCTCAGGGCCACCCTTGAAGTATAAACACGAAGAGAAACTTTCTCTCGTAGTCGTCCTCACAGTCCAAAAACTGCACCACTACATTCTGCTTCGCACAACAAAGGTCGTCGCATATTCTAACCCTATGCAGTACTTACTCAGTCGTCGGCAAGTTAACGACAAATTTTCTTGATGGATCGTTATCCTTCAAGAGTACAACCTCAAGTTCTCGACACCTAAGAGTAAGAAGGCCCTTGTTCTCGCCAAACTTGTCATGGCCCTTCCCTCTGACACCACCAGTACCCCTGTCAACACCAACTTTCCTGACGAACATCTCTTTTACATCACTTCGGATGATCCTTGGTATGGTGACCTCCTCGTCTATCTCTGAACTCAAAATTTTGGTAACCACCTTTCACAAGATGATCGTCATCATATTCGCCATCAGGCCCCCCACTACCTCGTCATCGGAGACATCCTATACCGGTCAGGAGTCGACACCTTTCTTCATCGGTGCCTAGCTATTGACGAGGCCGATAGAGTCTTAAACGACTGCCACAGCGGTGCATGTGGGGGCCATCTTTTGGGAATATCCACTGCTCAAAAGATTATCTGAGCCGGTTACTTTTGGCCTACCTTGTTTCATGATTGCATTCATGCTGTGAAACGATGTGAGCAATGTCAGCTCTATGCCAATAAAGCCCGAACCCCCCCCACTCTTCTCCACCCCGTCATCATTGTCGACCCTTTTTGTAAATGGGGCATCGACTTCATGACTTGTAACCCCCCCTCCAACAATGGTCACAAATACATAATTGTCGTCGTTGATTACTTCACCAAATGGGCAGAAGCTATGCCCACCTTCAACAACACCGCTGACACTGCGTGTTTCTTCTTTAACCATGTCATATCTCGCTTTGGAGTGCCACTCCAACTCATTTCCGATCATGGGAAACACTTCGAGAATGATATTTTCATCGAACTCTCATCTCGGTTAGGGTTCTCTCACGAGTTTGCCTCACCATATTACCCTCAGTCTAACGGACAGGTCGAGGTAGTTAACAAAGTCCTCAAGACCATGTTACAGTGCATGGTTAATAAAAAAAAACCAATTGGCATCACATGATATTTTCTGCACTATGGGCTTACCGTACGGCTGTGAAAATAGCTACCAGATTCACACCATTTCATCTAGTCCATGGGGTCGAGGCCACTCTTCCCATCGAGTGCAAAATTCCCACCTTACACACCGCAATTGAGCTATTACCCGACACTGCTCCAATGGAGTAGCACTTGCTGAACTTAGAGTCTCTGGATGAAGATCGTCGATCTTCCTTACAGAACAACAAGGCAGCTAAAAAATGATCCAAGGCTACCTTTGATCGACATGTCAACCTTCGCTCATTTCATGAAGGCGACCTTGTCCTGGCTTATGATATCGCTCATGATACCTTTGGCCACGGCAAATTTGAGTCACTCTGGCACGACCCATACATTATCCGGCATTGCCTCACCAAAGGCACATACATCCTGGCCTCCCCCGAAGGCCTCTCTCTCAAAGAACCCATCAACAGGTTGTATCTCAAGAAATTTTACGCTTAAACGTAGTCATTCTACTTTAGGTTATTTATTTTATAGCATTTTTAATCTTTTTTCCTTCCCTCATGTCTAAACTATCCTTTGTGCTATTGACAGATTCTTCCTCCACCAGCCTACCACATCGGTTACGCCGACGGCACCAGTCGTTGGACACAAAATCTCGCTTTGGTTTCTTGCGCTCTCTACACCCCCTCACATGAAATGCTCCATTCGAGCGGCATATGTTTGGGTTCAGCGACCAACAACCAAGCCAAATACATCACCTTCATTGGACTTTTGACCGGTGCCCAGCATCATTGTATTTGTCACCTTAGCATCTTCCTCGACTCTCAACTAGTCGTACTCCATCTCAACAATGTGTACCGCGTCCGTGATCCTTACCTCTTTCGCAAATACCTCCAGGTTAGACTTTTATCTCGAAATTTTGATTCCATTACATTTACACATATTCCCAGACAATTGAATCAAATTATAGATAACCTAGCTAATATTGTGTTAGACTGGCATATATCACATCAAGCTACCTCTACACATACATAAAAATATAACACAAACTGTCATCACATACATAGGTTAGACATCATCAATACATTAACAAAACACATGTAAACACCACATAGATATAAAAAATGTCTACTCATGTATATATCAAAAGGTCCACAGTGCCATCCCACTGTTTACATACAAAAATACAACTATCCGCAGGCCAATGAAGCACCTCGGTACAAAATGGGCTCACCAACCTATATACAAAAATATATATATACATCAATGCATCGAGCACCACTCATGGCGCCTCTAGAGCACCACCGCCTTCTCCTCCCTCAGGCAATGGCGGCCCACCACCACCTGCCCTAGGAGGTGGTGGTCCCCCCCTTACTGGCCTCTCCTACCCCGACGACAGTCATCCGGTTGTCATCACAGCAGTCACTGTCGCTCGTCGTACTATGGCCCGCCATGGTGGCGGAACCCCCATGCACTGCTCTAGGAAACAAACATCCTGGATGCGAGACCACATGCCCTCAGGCACGTCCTGTAACACCACCTCCAGACGATGGCGTATGTCCTCAAAGTCCACTCCGACAGCCGTCGGAGGAGCGTGTGATGGCCCAGCACCAGGGTCATCAAACCAGCACCTCCTCGCTGCCCTCTCTGGCTCAGCTGGTCGCACCGTGGCATCCTCACGTCGACGTCTCTCCCCCCGCGGCAGTCTCTCCGGCTCCTGACTCGCAAGGTGCCACATCTTCACATACAAACCAACAACAGATAGTATCAACATCTATATCATATACATATGGAATGCTATCTCAAAACAAAATACAAAAACATACACAATCAACATCATCCACATACCTCAGCGGTCGAACAACTCCCCTGGAGGTAGCACCATGTTCGGATCATCCTGAAAGTCAACCCCAACATAGGGGTACCGTAATATCACCTGCGACATCTTCCGCCATACCTACGCCGCCTCTTCAGTGAAGAATTGGCCACCCTCGCCACCACCATGGCATAGCAACACAGTCGACCACTGCCTCAGTCGCGGCTCTCGCACCCCAGGTGCACCCAATAGAATCCTAGAGTGCAACATCGGAACCCTCTCAAAAAACTAGGCCACCAGGATGGACCCAAAGGAAAACTCTCCCATATACGTGGATCGATAGTGGTCCAGTTGCCCAACCATCCTGGAATGCAGCGTCAACCCCCAGGCGAAATGCTCGCCAGCCAACACTCTCCCCATCACCATCAGTTGGCCACCACTGATCTGCTGTGTCACCAGTGAACCATACACTCTCACAATCATTGCTTCTATGCAACAATGTGCTAGGGCATCCATCGCCCCAATGCTCACAATGGTGCTGGACATACAGTTTGGCCCCGAACAATATCACTGGCCCACCGTTGCGAGCGGGGTATCCCTTGGAAGTACCGACTTCTCCGGTAGGGGAATTCCTCGAAATGGGAGCCCAGTCAGAAAATACACGTCCTCCACCGCAGTGAAGGGAATCTGTTCTCCCCGCACTATGAATCAATGCAGGTCCAAACTCCACATCCGGATAAGAAACTGCAGGAGATACTCCTACGCTCGTATCAACAGGCACTCAAAGAACTTTAGCAACCCACAGGATGCCAAAGTCGCATGCACACCTAGCTCCTCAATAGCCACGACGTCTCGTAGCTGGAACCAATCTCGCTCTCGCCAACCCACTGGCATTGTGCAAACTATCCACCTGCAGCCACAACAAACAGTCCTATATCATCCCAAGAGACCATCCACAACATCACAAAGAGAAATTTTACACCCGTCAACCTTGCCTCTAAGGCGCGGTTGTTTCAACCCACAGGCACGCACACATGCACACCTATTCACTCCACAGGTGCACACATATGTGCACCTGTTAACCGCACAAATGTGCTCTCAGTCGTGCCTGTTACCTGCACAGGCGCGCCTGTTACATTCACCGGCACGCACTGGTGTACGCCTGTCTACACCATAGCCACGCACAAATGCAAATCTGTACAGTCGACAGGTGCGCACATAGTGCGCACCTTTTACCCCCTTACCGGTGCCCCCATGTGCGTCTATCCGGTGGGCAGGCGCGCAAGTGTGCATGCCTACTTCTGGATCGCCTGCGCACGTGGGGTCCACATCCACAAAATCCCTTTGTACGGCCCTCCGTACAGCCCCTGCCCAAAAAATGAAATTCTAATTCTATGCAGGATGATCATACCACTAACCTGATGCTCACGGGTCCTCAACCGGATGCCTCGTCCTCCCCAAATCTCACAATCTCCTCTGAATGCTTCTCGTCCAATCACTATAGCAGCAAGTACAAATGAGGTGGCAATGTGGGCCCTACAACTATATATAGGCCTTTTTTCCAAACTTCCACTCACCATTCCGGGAGCCCACAGTGCCCGTTTCTCGATCCGTCTTCAGCCACGGGATCAACATCCCGTCATCTACATCACAACAGTCCCTGGGCCTCTTTTCATCCTGAGCCCCCGAGTCACCATTTTTCATACCCTGATCAGGTACGCATGCACATACTCACACTTATCAAATACATGCTCATATCTTCAATTCTTTTCAGATATTGTTCACGTCGGGTATTTGGTTTTCATGTGTGCAGGTACTTGCTCATCATACATCGACACAACCCCTTCAGGTATATACTCAGCACTGGCATGTAGTCGTTCCCTCTGAATCTCACTTACACTTCCAGTCACACCCTCTGACATTTGCCTCCAGGATACCCATTTTTGGCTTTGAAGTACCCACACCTCCATTTCCATCTTCAGTACTATCACCCGGTAGCATTCTTACCCACATGAGTTGTCCCATTCATAGCACCTTTTGGCACTTCTGACACTCATGCTTTTTTTCAAAACCCTTTATGGATGGGAGTCTCGATAGTCTTGCATCATGTCGTGAATCAACCACATACTCCTTCTCCTCATTTTGCTATATTTCCCAACGGACTCCCAGATTATCTCTCCACAGTTCTATGGTCAGGCTACACCTCCGTAGTAGCATGAACCCTCCATTTCATCCACAATCAGTTTGACCATCTGCAAATTTCCCTTCATTTCATTTACCTCATACAGAAACCCACCCATGGGGCCCCCACCCTCCACCAGTTCTCCGAGCACATTGCGCCCTAGCCAGGCCAACCATATCACACTGGGGCACCCATTTCTGTATTTGTACACTTATCCCAAAACATTCTTTATTTATTGTACTAACGCTTTTATTTTCAGTCGTTACATTCCCTTTTTGTCGTCACCTTGGGCAACTTATTTCCATTTTTTTTGGCCAACCGCAACCCATGTCACCCTTGGTTGGAGCACTGCTTATCATCCACCCTTACCAGCATCGTCCATATCTTCAGAGTATCGCACAGGCCACTTACCTCTGCCCTCTAAATTTGTTCACCTTGTCCCGCCTCTGGCACAACTTCTCCCCGGTCTTGTCGTCCCCCTGACACTTGACCTCGCTGAACGGTTGCAGCCACTTTGTATCTCACATATCCTCCAACCAAGGGTAGTCTTGAGTCTTCCTACATCTTGACTTCATCCATGTACCTCCTCCACTTCATAACCTCACCTAGTAGATTTCACGAAGCCATTTGCTTCTGGGAGTCATATCCCCCTTTTTGTCGACATCAGCACAGTTTTCTAGAAGGGTGACAGTATCTTGATTCTCATTATCCACTCAATGAGAGATATCGGACGACACAGGGAGAAACACCATTGCTCCCTGCTGTCATTCACCCCCCTAACATTCGACACCAACACTTTCTCATGTTACGGTGGGTCTTACTTTGCGACTATTGCAGTTAGTTATTTCATTTGCAGAAGACCTTTGAACTTGGCTGGGCTATCAATGCCCACATAATCGGTGATACGTATTACCATGATCACTGCCTACTATTCAGAGCATGTTCATCTGCATAATTTTCTTTTGCCTTTATCATGACCGCCCCCAAGGGCGCTGCAGTTTTCTACACCAACACTTCAATCATCTTTTTGGAGTTACATGACACGAGAATGGGGCATGCCCGCCTCGTTTGTACACATTTTTCTGTTTTCCACACCTCATGGAAGGTCGGGTCCTACCGGTTCTTTTTTCCCTCCAACGGATCGCTCTGGAAGATCCCACTATCACTCCCTCTTATAAAAACATTCTCAGTAGAAGAAACATTGAAGGATTTCGGCTATACGTATGCTCCTAACCTCATCCCTCAGGGGGCATCTGTTATCACTGAAATTTCATCCGCACATGGTTACAAGAACTCAACATCGTCAAACAACAATGAAGTCATCCATGGACCTGAATTAACACCAAAGCATTCATAAAAGGGTAAAAAACTATACAAAGTAGTGAAAAATTGAAGGGCGTTATGCAGACATTGGGCGCATGCACACATGCGCGGAACAGAAATGCAGAAATCGTGCACATGCGCACGATGAGCGACTGTTACTGCATAAATCCACGCACCTGCTAAATGACGCATTTATGAGAGTGGTTGGCCTCCCACCCACTTATGGTTCAACTCCCAAGCTGATTTGACCCTCAAATCTGGACTAGATTCGACTGGATGGCTGGTCAAAGACCTAGAAATGCCCTAATTAGCCTCTTTTCACACTACAAAGTAATTAAACAATAGCTCAAAGGAATGCTATAAAAAGGCCATGGATGCACCTCATTTTTCGAGGAATTCAAAATAATGTTATGTTGCCTCTATTCTCTTGAGGACTCCATCCTTGTCAAGAGCATATTAGCACCATTGCATTGAGCAATCCATCTCACCCATTGAGTGGATTTGTAAAGAGTTCTTTCATCATTTTCCTTTTTTCTTTGTTGTAAGAAGAGCTAGCTAGTGGGGTTCCAAGAGCCCTCCCTTGGAGGAAGAAGGGACTCAGAGTCCCCTTTCTTCTTGGTGTATTACTTCACTAATAGATCAGCCTCAACATTGGTGACATGGGTCTTATGGTTATTTTTGTTTCTATGTCCCTATGTTCATGAATTTAGTTGTTATTGCATTTCTTAGTTTAATTCTTAATTGTGGTTTTTTATTTCTTTCCCTAACTCTTTTCCTTACAGTTGTCCTGCACAACAGACCCAAATGATCTTGCAAGCACCTCTATTTTGCTCACTAAGGTGGCGGAAGAGGCACAACACTCGGTGATACCCTTTATCGTCGTGGGATTGACTCATTTTTTCGACACTACCTCACGTTTGACAAAGTTGAGAAAGCCTTAAATGACTGCCATTCTAGAGTCTGTGGTGGTCATATGTCCAGCTATGCTACTGCCCAAAATATCTTGTGAGATGGGTATTTTTGGCCTTCTTTATTTAACGATTGTATAATTGTCGTCCAAAAATTCCATGCTTACCAGACCTACAACCATAAAATACGGTCACATCCTGCTCCTCTTCACCCTGTGGTGTCCATTGGTCCTTTTTCTAAATGGGGTATCAATTTCATGACATGTCACCCCCACTCGGTCAGGGGGCATGGATACATTATCGTAGCCATATATTATTTTATGAAATGGGACGAGGCGATGCAGACATTTGATAACACTGGAAAGACCACAGAATTATTCATATTCAATCACATCATAGCTTGTTTTAGTGTTCCTCAGGCTATCGTCACTGATCACGGTAGCCACTTTAGAAACTTCATGATGTCCGAACTCACTGAAAATTTGGGTCTTTGCCATGAAAACTCAACACCCTATTACCCACAAGCCAACGGCCAAGTCGAAGCAATTAACAAATTCCTCATTACCATGCTTTTACGAATGATATGGATTCACAAAAAAAGTTGGCACATGATGTTGTTTTCAGCATTGTGGGCTTACCGAACATCCGTTAAGTCTGCTAACGGGTTTACACCATTCCAGTTAGTCTATGGTCTAGAAGCCATCCTGCTGATTGAATGTGAGATACCCTCCCTAAAGCTAGTCATTGAACTCCTCCCAAACACTTCTGCCGAAGAAGAACGTTTGTTGTATCTCATGCGATTAGAAGAAACTCGTCGTGACGCATCCCTAGTCATAGAAACCTAGAAGAAATGCGTCAAAGCCCAATACGAAAAACATGTCAAGCCTTGCATTTTCTCCGAAAGTGATCTGGTTCTCCTTTACGAACAAGATTGGGATGTGCTAGGGGTTGGAAAATTTGAAGCTATGTGGCGAGGTCCTTATATTGTTAGACGAGTTTTGGAGAAAGGATCTTAAGATTTAGTAGATTACGATGGTATCCCTTTGAGTGAACCCATAAATGGGTTGTACTTAAGAAGTGCTAAGCCTCAGATTGCCTATGCATGAGTACTTGTATTTTATTGTATCATACTTCTTGCGTGTTACTATAGTATGCTTTTTCATTGTCTAGTCTCTACCCTTATGTTACGTTGTGTTTGGTTTCCAGATGTTAGAGTCTTCACTACCCGACATTGGCTTCACTTATGGTGCTATCCGTAGTACTCGGAACCTTGCTTCTGCAGCTTGGGCAATTTACGCCCCTACAAATGAACTTATCACTCTACGACGTGTGTGTCTCGGCTGTGCAACCAACAATATTGCAGAGTATAGTGTCGTTTTCGAATTGTTGATTGATGCTATTTCGCTCGGTATCCATCACTTGGTTGTATGACTCGATTCACAGCTAGTAGTACTACAGTTAAGTAATGTCTATCCTAGTTGAATTCCTACTTTATTATGGGTGTATTTATGAATTCACCTCTTGGAACTTTATTTTGATTATATTGAGTATCAACATACTCCTAGATGTCTAAATACATTAACTCATGCATTAGATAACTATATATTAGACAGACATTTGGGCCATTTATAAACCAATCACATCACATGTATCACACAACACAAGATAAACTGGTAGAAGCCGTATATATGTATATAATGATCAAAAGTTTTTTACAAAAAGTTTCTGTCCAAGGACCAAAATTTCAAAATCTGAAGCTCATAGCTTCTACAAAGTAGTGTCGGTGACGCTCACGATAACAAACGAATTCCCAGGCCACCCTATGAAGCAGTCGACTAATAGACTCTGACACACCCATAGTGTGGCACTGATAACGCCAAGAGATCTCCCCGATAGCCATATCTAGAATGTCAGCAGTTAACCCCTCCAAGTTTTTCTCCACTGCTTCATAATCTTTGGCATCCCATCATGCCACTAGAGACACCTCTCCTCGTCGCTGAATAGAAGATGTTCTTGGTGGTCGATATGGCCCCACATCTGTGCCATCAAGGATATTTTTTGTTTAGTCCTCAGACAAACATAAAAAAAAAATTATGTGATAAAAATTACAAAAACATTTAAAAGAACAAAATGTGTACTTATTACCTAGGTCACCCCATTGAGCATCCTCAGGTAGGGATAAATCTAAATCGCCTCGAAAGTCCAATACGGGGTAGGCGTAGTCATCAACCATCATCATTTGTGGCTGCAACCAGTCAAAGAACAAATCATTGTATTTGATGATAGGCCCAGCTACGTGTCGGGCCATGAGGTTGCACCACCTGAGCATCCTCTGATCTTGTGGGGCCGGTAAACCCCACTCAACCTGTAATCTCAGCAAGGGGACCCTCTCAAGAAAGAAGGACACCAAAAGTGATCCATACCCGAACTGCTTAAGGTCACCTTTCCTGCATTTTGTCAATTGCCTCTTCATAATGTGGAGAACTGCATCCGACCAGTTGAAGACTTGTGGCTCTGTGCACTCGATGGCATATTGGAAGTAGCTTTGGAGAGCCATGTGTGGAGATGTGCTCCCGGCCATGCATTCTATAGTGAACAAGATGGTTCATAGGGTCAAATATTGGACCCCCCATATAGCCACCTTGCCTTTGCTTCTTTCTGCCTCTGGAACGCCGTACTGACGACAATACTCACTCATAGGGAGTCTGCCACCTCGGCTACCGGTCAAGCTGGAATGGTACCCATGCCATGATAACCTTGTTAGAAAGTAGATATCCTCGATATATAGGGTCAAGGTGTGGACTCCCATGTGAAACAACTACTGGTCCACATCCCACATATGAACTAGGTACTCCAATAACCTGATTTGGGCCTTCATGCCTGGAATCCGAAAGAATTTCAAGAGCCCACAGTCTCGGAGGGTGAAAATGGTACCTGGGTCATTCTCGACAATGGAATCCTCCTCCTCATGTTCTCTTTCTCTCCACTCCAGCATCGTGATGGTCAATTTCCTGCACAAGAACCATAAGAGAAGGGTAAACAACTCATTTCAAACCTTGGCATATTTTTTATTGAGCAAAAATCAATTTGAAATTTCATTTTTTGGCCCTCCCAGGTGCCCCTTTAGCACATTGAGAGATTCTCGCAGGTGCCTTTGAGGCCACCTGCGAGAATCATGCATTCTCGCAGATCCCATATGGCTAGCCTGCTAGAACTCCCAGGCGCAAGTTTTGGCCCTAAAAAAAACCCAAAACCTTGAAATGTGCCAATGAAAACAAAAATTAAGCCATGGAAAAGATAGGAGATCAAGAGCTTACCTCGTTGACGGAGACGGTTTGCCAAATGGTCTCTTGTGCCTCTCGTGATCGAGCAACGAAATTCAGGGGAAAATGAGGTGTTTTGGGCAAAGTTCTTGGCAAAATCACAATGAAAATGGTAAAAGCCCTTTCTACCCATATTTATTTACTTTTTACCTTTTTTGTTGATTTTTATATGGTTTTGTCCATCAAACCTAATGCCTAATAGCCCTATGAGTGTGACTTTTTGCAGATATAACAACTTTGAAGTCCACACGAAGGAGTATGGATGTTTTTTCTTTTTTCATTGCTTGTACGACTGCTTTTCATAGTTTTTAGAAAAAAATTGAGCTCAGTCTTCGTTCGTTCTCGTGCTCAAAAATCCATGAGAACGTAACCGAGTATACTTTTCTCGTCTTTTCGTACTCGTCATGGTAACACAAAAATGACGAACGTGAAGGAGTATCCTTTAATCTCTTTTCACACTCCATAAAAAAGAAAAGATTGCCGAGCGACCTTGTTCTGTTTATGCTCATAAAAGTATCTGAACAAAACATTCGATGGGTGATAGTTTATCACTTTTTCAGTCCTGTCGAACTATTTTACGAAAAAGGAACTGAGAGATTTCTCTTTAAGTGTTTTTCAGACTCTCAAAACATGAAAAACCCTCGAGTTTTCTATCTTTGGACTCGTTAAACAAACATCGAAAGACCCGTAATGGGACTGAGCCACTCCTTCCTAGGGTTCGTTAAACATACTCTGAGGGACTCATCTGAAGGATGAGCTTACATCAACAAGCATATGTTATCCTCCTCAAGCTTGCGTAAAAATAAAGAGGTACTCGATAGAAATGGTGGGGGAAATTTTGGGAAAGGGATGTGTTTTCATATTCATATTTTTGGCAGTAGGTGTCGCTCTTGAACATGACACCCCCTATTCGTTATTTGAAGCCAGTTTGGGAAATCCATTTGTCTCTCATTTGACTTACTACAAGTTCATATCCTGGGTCGTCTCTGATTCAGTTCTGCCGAGTCCTTGGTCATGTCATTCATATGTTCAAGAGAAGTTCATCCAAACCTGCTATTGAGTCGGCCATCTGCAGTTGTCCATTCTCACCGTGTCGGCCTTCCCTGTGTCCAATTCAACCTATACCATACTCTGTTTCACCTTCAAAATATGTTACTCATTTCATGTCATTGATGGGGGATACATCAAGGCCCTCCTGTGATGAGTTTTGTTCCGTCGACTCTAGCTCATTATCCAAAAACAAGACTTAGAAATTATTTGGTACCTTGGAACTTGCATGCCTCAATGTTAGGTTTCATCACTTTCGACAGTGGGTTTTCATCATTGACCCCTGATCGGGAGATTCCGTCGAATGTTCGACCTCAACTCATTTATTCACATTTGGTGGATTGTACTAGTGTACCTTGGGAGTCATTGACATTAATGGTGATTTCCCTCGCACTTGTTAACGGTTTCATCAATGATCGGTAATCAAGTGGTTTTTACCATGTTCGACTTCAGCACATGTAATCACATGGTTAGATTCGTACTTTTAGGTGATGGGATTGAATACCATGGGTCTCATCTTTTTTATCCAAGCTATGATGGAATATGTATAATTTGTGGACACATAGATCCACTTTGTATGTCATGTGGCTATGTCGTCCTAATTTGAGTCTTCTCGCATATATCCACAGTGTATTCTTGGTGGATATGCAGTATTTTTGACGGCATGGATCCACGGTGTATGGCTGGTGGCCATGACCTACATTCATGATGTCATCCTTCTATGATCTGAGTATGGGAATGCCTACCTCAGAACTGGTATTATATTTTGTAGATGCTTGGTTGTTTGCAGGTTTTCGATTAGGTGCACTCCCGGTTTCTGACACACACACACAGTTTAAAAAGTATTTCGGCTATCATAGATTCTAGCCTCATACTTTGGGGGGCATTCTGTTACACATGATTTTGGTCACTCTGGTGATGTCTTAACAATGGTGTATCCAGGCTCCCAACAAGGACTTTTTTCCTGAGAAAAGTGGCCCTTGTCTCCTTCCAAAAACATATTTTTAAAGTGAGTTTGCAGGATGCCTATGGCCTAGGGTGCGATAATCCCTCATTCTCGTAGGCCACCTACACTTAGGGTGTGAAATTCTCACATTTTTCCCCATACACAGGGTGCAAACCTATTTTTAATCTTGGAAAGGAGAAGAGGTCTCGAAGGTTCTAGAAGGGAATCTTCTAGAAAATGAGTTGGCCTTCGTATGGTTGTCATTTTACTGAATTCTCAGATTTTATGGGATCATCCTCATCCATGTAACCATCTCTCCTTCTCCTATATATTGAAAGGTTTCTCATGGAAAAGGTTAAGCAAGATTGAATGAGGAATTGGTGAAAGAATTGTGTGAAGAACCCTACTTTGACAGAAGCTTGAAGGCTCTATTTGGTCTATCAACAGGAATTGGATCTTCTTCATGAAAGTACAGAGAAAGTGTGTGTGTTGGAACCAAGGGTCACTGAAAGGAAGATTGCAACATCAAGGCGATCAGGTTGTATCTTCTTCTTTCAATTAATATGATACAGCGGCATGTCCCTTTCCCATAAAGTCACATTTACTTTATTGTGTAATTCCTTGATCATATGCATAAGTTGACATTGAATATATTTTTCTATATTCACTTTGATTGGTTTGTGTTGTCTTGGAATTGACTTCATGAGAGCACCGGAGCGAAGCAGGAACAATAGAAACCTA
Source organism: Picea engelmannii (assembly GCA_009831015.1). Taxonomy (NCBI): domain Eukaryota; kingdom Viridiplantae; phylum Streptophyta; class Pinopsida; order Pinales; family Pinaceae; genus Picea; species Picea engelmannii. The sequence continues at coordinate 133,000 of ML782729.1, forward strand.
AGGAAGCGATATAAAGGTATGTCACGTATTCCTTCCTATTAGTAGATTCAATGATTACAACTTAGGGAAAGAGTCGTGTCCTGTCCTGTTTTTTTCTAGATCTAGGTGGATCTAGGGAGATCTGTTAGTGTCTGCACCTACCGATTATTATGATAACACCAAGAAAATTACGATCCAAGAGAAAGAACATAAGCCTTCAAAAGGGATGCACCACTTTATCTCAAGTATTCACCAAGAAGCATTTGCAAAAGAGAGAGATACCAAAAATTCCCAAGAGGGCACAAATTTCAGCCAATATGTCTTCTCACAATGGGAGAGCTATGATGAAAATGAAATAAATATGATCTCTATTTATACAAATCCTCTAAAACATAGTTTGTCCACATTCAAAGGGTAAACCACTATTGTTTGTGGAGCTTGATTATCTTCCTGATTTAGATGTTTATTTCAGATGTTCTTGGACCCCATTCCCTAACAGAGGGTGTGGGGGGGATTTCCACCCCACAACTGTTTCTAGGGGGGTCCAAGGAGGGGGGGGTGTGGAGATAATTTTTTTAGGCCCCCCTGGCGGGGGATTCGGGGGAAGAACCCCCGAATCAAAATTTTGGGAAAAAATGACTTGTAAAATATTGTAATTTCGTATTCAATATGGACCATTCATTATAAGGTCACAGATCTGACGATAGAATTTATTTTAGGGTTTTTTTCCCTAGAAGAGAACCCTCTTTTATGAGGGAATTGTATTGCAGCTATGTATTATCATGAATATTGTATTCTGAGAGAGGATATTGTGAGAGAAAGAAGAGGGAGTTGCAACGGGTGTGTTGTAGATTGTATCACTTCATTTTGCTGGATAATAAAAAGCAAGGACCTGGCAATTTCTCTGGTGGACGTAGACCACACTGGGTGAACCACATATATTTTTGTCTCTATTGTATTGTGTATATTCTATGTTTTATTTTATTGCTCCATGATCCCATTTTTCTAACAACTACAAGATAAGGGGACAACAACCCTTACTCTTTCCCCTTTTCCAAAATAACGTTTTTTAATTCATAATTTTCACATAATATTAACCATAGAGTCATGACGCCACCCTCTTGGGGAAACTCTTTGGCACTTTTATGTCAATTCATTAGGTTTGAGATGAGTGATGTAGTTCTCCAAAGGTCACATGTCTTTAAGGTAAGCCTCTCCTCCATGATCCAAGGGCTCCCTCCCTCAAAATGTTCCAACACCACCAAACCCTAGCCCTAGGGTGACATCAAGCCCTTTAAAGGTGACATTTTAGTCTCTAAAGGAAATTCAGTTGGCTTGTAGGAGCTAGGTGATATCCTCCAAGGTGTCATATAGGCCTCCAAAGGCATATCATCATCATCCGGTGTGTGGGCCATGTTATCCAACCTGTGGGCTTCAATCCCCAAGGAAGCCCAAGCTAGGCTTGTTCCTCCAAAAATCTACACCAACTAGGTCCTGCAAAGACAATGAATATTCCCTCTAAGATTTGTACCTCAAGTTTGGGAGTGTTTCCCAAGAGGAACTTTCTCTAAGTCATGTGGATGAGGTGACATGGATGGGGGTAAGAATTTTGGGCATGGGGTTCATGACATACAAGGGGATGTAGTGTCTCATTTATGGGTGCCTTTGTAGAAGGTGTGTTGCACCTTTTTTTTCAATGCAAAATTTTTCCAAGATGATTTTTTTAATTTTATTCTTTTAAGATGTTTCCAGGATTAATACAAGGTGGGGATTCTACCTAAGAATGAAAAATAGTGCCCACACATGCTCCACCTTGGTTGGCATTTTGTATTAATTATTTTTCATGGTTCCCATCAGTTTTTTATGAGAGACATTTCCTTGTCCTCGAGATCCCTCGGCGAGCATATAGAATATAAATGATTAAATTTTATCTTTTGTTAGCTGCAAGTCTTTGGGCCTTCATCCCCTTCTTCCCATGCAATGAGGGACAACCCCTTTTTGGGTCAGTACACCCGAAAATACAAAAACGTAAGGAGATGAGGGGATGAAACATGGAAAGTGAAAAATATGGTCGAGAATGGTATGATGACTCGTCAAGAAGACCTACTAGTAGAAAAACTATCCCCAAGGGTGACCCACTTACCAGGGCACAATGTCAACCACCAAAGTGAAATAGGGAAAAGAGCATAATGTCCAAATAAATGTTACATAATCAAAATCAATTTAAAATGCAACAAACTAAAATGCCTCAAATATTTAAATGACACTCACCATAATACCTAGCTTGTACCTCATGGAGAAAGACCCAATGTCTTTTAGAAGCCAACAAATGTGGTGGATACCATTGTGATGAACCTGAAAATGTGGTGATGAGGTGGGTCTATGTCTTTGCAAGTGGACACTGTTTGTCAGGTTGTATCTTGGTACTCCATGTCTCCAACCTAAGGGCCTCTATACATCATATCCTTAGTTATCCATAGGATTTGGGGATAACAAGACTCATTAGGGTTAGGGTTATATTCAACTAAAGGAAATAGTGATGAAGGTTCACACGAGTAAGAAATAATGGGATAATTACCGAGGGGCGTGATTTATGGATTGTGCAAGTTGTGATGGGTAAAAGGAAAAATATTGAAAGTAGAATTAGGGATCTAGGATGGGGCGCAACGCTAAAGCTCGTGGCTCATTTTTTTGGAAATAAGATCGTTGAATATAAGAAGATGCAAGAAAAGTGTGTCGCCAAGGGAGACAGGTGAGGAAAGGATATCACCCAAAGAAATATTTTCATAAATAGAAATAGATTTTTGGATTGGGAGGCGGTGATTGGAACAAATATAAGTGTTTAACTCAGGTGGGGAACCATGAAGAGGTATGGGAAAGGAGTGAGGAGTCGGTGAAGGAGAGGTCATGCTTGAGGGTGAGGTTAAGAGGTTTTTGAATGGAACCACACATTGTAGATGAGTCATAGGTTATCCATTGGATGTTACAAGATAGGCTTGAGAAAATATTTCTGTGTGAGGAGGTTGGAGAAGTGTGGGATGAGAGGGAGAAGCCCAAGGGAGGCAGGGTGAAGAAGAAGCATGATTAATGTGATCAATAGAAGTGAAATCCTATTTTCCCCTACCTATATTCTTCTTTGAATAGAAAACCCACATATTACAAACCATGAGCCACGACAACATATTCTAAGATCTTTAACCTCATTTGTTCATCCTTTGATCTGTAACTATAAACAGACTTTGGAATTGAAATCATCCAAACCACTCTAACTTTTGACAATGTTGAATAATCAATTGATCCAACCATTAACCTTTGGAATCCATTAATTAATAACTATTGATAAATAAATTACCTTTATTACGAAATCAAAATAATGCATTAATGTGTGGAGGCCAAACCTCAATTCATAGAGCTTCAATAATGAATGAGTGAAAGCCTTAAAAATTCCATAAAGGGTATACATCTTGTTCATTCATTATTTTCCTTGACTATTTCCTATTTCAAAATTCCTTTGATCTTTCAAAGAATAAATTGTTTCATTTTTATTTCCCTTCAAGTACCTTAAAACTCTCTTTGTAGCACACAAATGTCCTTCACAATTTTGTCCATGAACCTATAAGGGATCCCAACTACAAATGAAATATATGGTCTTCCCGTGGTAAGGTAAATAAGACTCCCCAAAAGTTGTCTATATTTAATTGCATCCTCAAATTGATTCCCTTATTTTGATGTTAGCTTCAATTTTGGAAAGCTAGAATTCATACAAACTTCAATGTCCATCATAATTATTTCACAAGTCATCAGAGAACTACCATGAAACAACACAACTATTCAAACATAAGAATTTTAACTTCTTATTGATGGGAAGGGCGTCTGTATGTAATATACGGGCTAACAAACTTTTCTTTCCTAAATGTTAGTCAAGATCTAGGCTTTGCAATCTCATGTTCCTAAAAGGGTCAATTGTATGAAGTTTAATTTTAGAATAAAATTGTGTTGCTCCATGTTAAAATTAGAGTTGTTTTTGCAGGTATGATATCGAACCATCACAGGATGAGGAGGACCCAAACAAGAGGATTTTATTTTTGGAAACAAAGGTATTATGATCATAAATATAAGATAAGGGGATAAATATGACCTCAAGATTTCTAAATTCACCTCACTTTCTATGGTATTTGTTACACAAAGGCTACTATGCAATGTTGACATATAACAAAATGAATTGACATGAGCAATTTTTATGATCAACCTAATCCAAAATATGGTATGACATAAACTTGTTTGAATTTTAAACATCTATGTAAGGGTCATTGGAATTATCTAGGCTTTGAATTCTTGCAAACATGATTTCTTGTAGAAAGATTTATGCCCAATCTTTTTTTCTCCTAATGTGGGGTTTGAAAAACAACATTATTGTTCTTTTGTGTGTTTATTTTGACGTAGTCTAAACGTTCTACATTTTTTAATTTTTTTGGCAACTATCACCAAAATCTAGAAACACAATTATTGGCGAAATCACAATTTTACATTGTTCAGATTGCGTTTTTGAATGCATAAATCAATTCAACATCCTCAAAAACCATAGGGCACTTAGAATATGTCATCTCAACCACAAAAATATGCAATTCCAACTATCCTTCTAAATTTCTGGCTGAATTTTGGGCAAACTCATCAGAAAAATATGTTGGAAAAGGGTAAAAGTGTAGAACGGTTAGAGTACATTGTTTATTTTTTATGCCCTTATTTTTTATCTACACAAATAAACAAACAAAAATAAGGAAATAGAATTACAGAACGAGGAATGGATTTTTAGGTTCTATATTTTTACATTTGATGTATTGAAAAATATTAAAATAATGAAGAATATATTACATTTCAACAATCACCTTCCATTACTTGATAACATGCAAAATATAGGAATTAAACAAGTTGTCTTGGTATTAGAACCCTTTCACAATATTGTTCCTAATAAGAAATGCATTTGTTCCATCCCAAAGTACCATCATTCCCTTGGCATATCACATGTATTCTAAGAGAATTGTTTCTTAGTCACAATATAGAGGCATATATATTTCAAATTGGATATCGATTTCCAAGCAATGGTCAGAGAAAATAGAGTAGGACGTTTACTGCTAGATTTCAAGAATTAGTTTAGTATGAGTCAAAATTTCCTTATAAGCCATTTAAGCAAAAAAGTTAGATGAGGGTCCCTATTGAGCATCAAATTTCAAGCTTGTAATTTCATGCCTACAAGCATTCTTGGAGTTTAATAATGTTTTATTAAACACTTATTTATTTAGATTTTTTTTTCTTAATTCAAGATTTTTTGACATTACCTTCCTCAGATTCCCGAAGATTATATAATGATTTTATCATATGCAAGCCTTAGGATGGCCATGAAATTATCCTTTGAAAACAACCTACTATACCATTTATCCCTACATAATGCATCGCATTTCTCTTTCTTTCTAGATTGTACAAGTATGATATGTGTATGTTTTCATGTTTGCTTTCTTAAGGATTTAGGTGTTTTTTAATAGAATTAGTTCCAGTTAAGATTTATATCCTTTGTTTTAATTGTTCCGGTGCTAGGTGATGACAAGTTGTAGAAAGATCAACAAAATGATATCCAAGGCCATTTGTTCAAATGAAGACAACAAAAGTAGTCGATGATTATCTATATGGTTAACATAATCATGAACATGAACAAAAGGATAATCACCACCATAGTTATTAGAAATAGTGGTAGGGTATGTTATCATGCTAAAATGGGCCAAAAATAGGAACTACCTAAGAAATAATGTTTTCTAAAATCGTTGTATTTTTATTTTTCCCTCAAAAAATAGTTTCTAGAAAAATGGTCCATTTATAATGAATCTCAAGAAACCATTTTCTAGAGTTTTGGAGGCCATTTCTATAAATTATAACCTTGCACAATGTCTACTGTAAATAGATATTCGAAAAAGAACAGAAAAGATAAAATGGAAAATACAAACATTACATAGAGATTTTTACCCTGGAAACCCAAACCGGGAAAACCAACATATATTATATTCATTCATTGTGTTACATTGTTTACAATACAATATACATATAGGAGTCAACGACATCCAAAACCCTAACCCAATGACCTGGATTATTCCAAAACCCTAATTCCTTAACCGGAAATAGAAAATCATCGGCAAAAACCATGTGTCGAAAAAACCACCTAAATACATGACATGTTTCCCGAGGCAGAATTGTTTTTCATGAAACGTGACACCTACCTTGGGAAACATGTCATGTATTTAAGTGGTTTTTTCAGAACATGGTTTTTGCTGATGGTTTTCTATTTCCGGTTAAGGAATTAGGGTTTTGGACTAATCTAGGTCATTGGGTTAGGTTTTTGGATCCCGCTGGCTCCTATATGTATATTGTATTGTAAACAATATAACACAATGAATGAATATAATATATGTTGGTTTTCCTGGTTTGGGTTTCCAGGGGAAAAATCTCTGTGTAATGTTTGTATTTTCCATTGTATCTTTTCTGTTCCTTTTTGAATATATGTTTACAGTAGACATTGTAAAAGGTTAGAATTTACATTTGGTATCAGAGCTTTATTGGCTTCAGGGGGACGCCTTTGTGGTCAAGGGTTTGGCTCAGGACTGTGATAAGCCTTGTTATAATGGGAGATCTGCAGTATTGTTTTTTAGGTGAAAGAAATGGCAAGCAATTCAAAGATGGAGATCGAGAAGTTTAATGGGAAAATCTTTGAGCTATGGAAGCTCAAGATGGAAGATCTTTTGGTGGACAGAGATCAGTGGATCGCGGTAGATCCAGGTGCTGGACTTATAGGAACTTCTGCAGATGAATGGAAAAAGATGGATTGGAAGGCAAAGAGCACAATCTAACTGTGTCTCTCCGATTCAGTATTATTGAATGTGTCAGAGGAAGATACAGCCAAGGATTTATGGGAAAAGTTGGGGAAGTTGTATCAGTCTAAGTCCCTGGTAAATAAACTATTCCTAAGAAAGAAGCTATATAACTTGAGGATAAGAGATGGAGACTTGATGGCAGAGCATTTGAATGCCTTCAATACTGTGGTAAGTCAGTTAGTATCTGTTGATATTAAAATTTTAGATGAAGATAAATGTATCAGTTTGTTGTTTTATTTACCAGACTCATGGGATAGTCTAGTTGTGGCCATAGGTAGTAATACAACTTCTTTGAAGTTTGAAGAAGTGGTCTCATCCTTGTTGTCGGAGGAGATGATACGAAAGAATATGGAAGGACATAGCATAGACGCATTATTTGCAAGAGGACGTTCCCAGGAAAGAAATAAATCTAATTTCTCAAGTGGGAGATCTAAGTCTAAGGGTAGATCTAAATCTCCTGGAAAGTTTGTAAGGGTATGTTGGAGGTGTGGAAAGGAAGGGCACTACAAGAAGTAGTGTAGATCCAAAGTTGAGAAAAAGAAGGGATCTGAAGAATCTTCTTCTACAGAAGAAAAGACCTCTAAGGAAGAAAGAGGGGATGTGTACTTGGCCTCTTCAATCACACAAAGCACACATACAGATCATGAGGCATGGTTTATTGAATCTGGTGCATCCTTTCATATGACTCCCCACAGGGAGTGGTTCTGGGAATATGAAAAGTATGATGGAGGTAATCTTTTCTTAGGTAATGATTCGACAACTAGAATCATAGGAAGAGGAAGGGTCAAGTTGAGACTCATACATGGAAGGATTAGAACACTACCTGGTGTTCTACACATCCCAGGTATGGCCAGAAATTTGATTTCTGTAAGAAAAATGGAAGATGCAGGGGTAAAAACAATTTTTGAAAAGGGAACTTGTAGGATGGTTCGAGGAGCAATGGTGTTGAAGAAGGGAATTTGGTTTGGAACTCTATATAAGCTACTAGGAAGCACTATTAGTGATGAGTGTAATAGCTCCATTGTTTCTGATATTGGAGTTGAAGAAGAATGAACTCCTACAGTCTATGGAGAAAAGGTTATGTTGTGGCATCAAAGACTGGGGCATATCAAAGAGAAAGGTCTTTGACTAATACACGGTAAAGGTATGGTTGAAGGTATGTCTAACTTATCTCTAGATTTTGATTTCTGTGAACATTGTCTATATGGGAATTAGAATCGAGTAAGATTCCCCTGTGGTGCAACGAGGGCAGAAGGAATTTTACAACTAGTTCACAGTGATGTTTTTGGACCTGTGTCGGTCCATCATTGAGAAAATCTATGTACTATGTCTCATTTATAGATGACTTCTCAAGGAAAACTTGGATATATTTCCTCAAGAAGAAATCTAAAGTATTTGACAAGTTTAAAGAGTGGAAGGCTCTTGTTGAGAATCAAACAGAGAAAAGAATTAAGGTGCTAGGAATAGATAATGGTGGAGAGTTCTGTGGGAATGAATTTGAAGAATTCTGTAAGAAGTGCGGTATAGAAAGGAAGAAGACTACTCCATATACACCTCAACATAATGGAGTTCTAGAAAGGATGAACAGGAAACTGATGGAAAAAGCAAGGTGCATGCTCAGTGGTGTCAGGTTAGGGAAAGAATTTTAGGCAGAGGCAGTGGGTACTGCATGTTATCTGGTCAACAGATCACCCTCATCAACGTTGGGTGACAAGACTCCACAAGAGGTATAGACTGGTAAGGAACCTTCTCTCACACATCTTAAGGTATTTGGCTGCGATGCATATGTTCATGTTCCAAAGGAAAACAGGAGTAAGCTGGATAAGAAAGCTGAAAAATGTATCTTTATTGGATATAAAGATGGTCTCGAAGGTTATAAACTTTAAAACCCAGAAAATAAGAAGGTAGTGTATATCCGAGATGTGGTATTT
>ML782729.1:142523-158045 GCA_009831015.1 Picea engelmannii
GGTCTTGTATGTGGATGACATGTTGCTGATAGGAAACAACAAGGAGATTATCCAAGATGTGAAAACTTAGTTGTCCTCTAAATTCGACATGAAGGATCTTGGTGCTTCAAATTTCATTTTGGGCATGGAAATTAAAAGAGATCAAAAAAAGAGGAAACTTTGGTTAAATCAGAGAAAATATGTCGAGACAATATTGCAGAGGTTTAATATGAAGGAATGTAAACTGGTCAAGGTTCCTATTCCTGTTGGTGTAAAGTTATCTGCAGATCAGTGTCCCAAGACACATGAAGAAGAGGAGGACATGTCTCATGTTCCATATGCGAGTGCAGTTGGCAGTTTTATGTATGCAATGGTTTGTACTAGACCATACATTGCACATACAGTGGGAGTTTTGAGCAGGTACATGTCAAAACCAAGGAAGGAGCATTGGACAGCAGTAAAAAGGGTTTTCAGGTATTTGCGTGGCACTACTAGCTATGGATTGTGCTACGAAAGAAGACCGAGATTGGAAAGAGTGGTCTATATACATGGCTTTGTGGATGCAGACTGGGTTGGAGATTTGGATCATAGGAGATCTACAAGCGGGTATGTGTTTAACTTGTTTGGAGGAGCAATAAGTTGGATGAGCAAAAGACAGGCTGTAGTGTCACTTTCAACTACAGAATCTGAATACATGGCAGCCACTCATGAAAGTAAGGAAGTAGTCTAGTTACAAAGATTATGTTCAGGTATTTGGTTGGTACAACAAGATATAAGGATAGAGTGTGACAGTCAAAGTGCAATTTTTCTAGCGAAGAACCCTGCTTATCATTCAAAGACAAAGCACATTGATGTTCAATATCATTTTGTGAGAGACATGATTGAAGAAAATAAAGTATCACTGATGAAGGTGGACACTTTGAAGAATGTTGCAGACTCATTAACAAAATCTTTGAGCACTGAGAAGTTCTCTTAGTGTAGAGGATCCATGGGCATTGTTGCCCCAGATTTTTGACTATGTAACCCTGTAACCCCCTGTATGCAAAGAAAACAACAAGTGGGAGAATGTTGGGTATGTGTTATATTCTTTGCACGAGTAGTAATGACACCTACCTCAGGAAACATGACACCTACCTTGGGAAACATGACACTACTACTCGTGCAAAGAATATAACACATACCCAACAATTTCTTATATTTTACTAAATGGAGGAGTCACGGATTTGGATGAAAAAATGTTTGGAAACGATGTGCACTTGAAAAAAAAATTCATATTTGTGGTGACCTATTATTCGATGGCTTCTACACTTTGAAATCTTAACCAATAAATGATACAATACATATTATGTAAAGCACTATGCCCTTTGTGATTTTAAACATATTCACAATGGTATTATATTCTACACCTGGATGGCTTATTTCAATTATTTCTACTAATATTTTTGATATAGTATATATCAATTAGGGTTCTACCTCTACCTTAGTTGGTAATTCGGGCCTCCTCAGTCCTTAGACTCCAAGAGATTGTGAGTTCAAACCCACCAATAGTTATAGCAGGGACTTTGTGTGTCCTTGAGTGTCATATGGTCTAAATTTAGTCTAGTTTTGGTGGGTATTGGGTTGCATTAAAGGTACAAAAGTAATCCCCCCCTAGTTTTAGTCAATGGGTCAATTATCATCGTCCAGGGGTCTAGTACAAAGAAATTATGTACTTTTATCCCTTGTAGGGAAACAAAAAAAATAATAAATAAATAAGATAAATTTGTGGAGAAACTAACTCCCTACCTATGTTGGCATGGAAAGTAGTAGAGAAGTCAATTTATCCACTAAACTTTGTATACAAAGTAACTCTAAAATGTGAAGTAGGGAGGTTGTATCAATTAATTTAGAATATGGTTTATGTTCTTGGAGCAATGTGTGCACTTGAACATAAACATTTCTTTGGAAGGATCTATATATAAGTCAAACCTAGACAATATGTTGTGTGAGTAGAAGATGGAGTCATAATCTATGGGACATAAAAAGGGTAAAATTATATGACACATTGTTGGAATAAAATTTTATTTAAGAGAAGGGAGAAAATGGCGGACGATGGAGGCAGTGAACGAGCAATGGCAGGGTTTGCTGCTGGAGGTTAGGGCCTCCTCTTCCATGACACTAGGTTGGATAGATGAGGGCATGGTTCACTCTTATTTTTCAGGGTTGGGGCTGGTATCTCGGTTCGTGTTGGCAGGTTCTGGGTACCCATGGCTTCTGTGGGTTTCTTTCCTTTTTCTACCTCTCGTCAGTATGTTATGGAGACAAATAGGGACACGGGACCTGTTTTGAGCTTGGGTGTTGTGGTGGGAAGTCCTGGGGTTGTGGACATAGAATACCCTAGAGGAAACCCATTGGGGCTCAAGGTGGTGAACCCAGAGTTTTTAGTAAACAAACTGACATTTGGCATAGAATTGGGGACTCACACCTTGATTTCTTTGTCATTTATGAGTGGTTTGGATTATGAGATGTCGATGGTTTCTTTGTCGGGGTCCGTTCCTAGGATGGATCCCCTTCTGGGTCTGTCACAGAGAGACTTTTCTTGCATCGGTTTCGATCCTGGGGATATTTTTGCTGACGACTATTGGAGCACACAACAAAAATATTTTCCGGAGACCATTTCTTGCACACGATTCTCTCTGTTGGATATTATTACTGATATTGGTGCTTTCCCGGAGCCTTCAGTGAATGTCAGCGATTTATTTGGGGGGGATTATTCTCCTTGAAGGGTTTTAGGCCCTTCTGTTTCTCCTCCTTGTTCAGGTTCCAAAGGAATTGTTTGAGGGGAGGGGTCACGGTCACATTCGATTGGAAGAAGTAGGAGCTACTAAGTGCTTGACGAACCATGGCTCCCAGTGTGCCAGGGATATAACCAACTCAGAACGACTGGTCTTTGGAGAAGATATTAACATGGATTGGGTGGTTGAGTTCTCGGAGGTGGCAGTGGTGGGTTGGGTGCATGGGAAACGACTAGGAACTACTTTCTTACACTCTTGGATGGAAAACAATTGGTGATATAACCTCTTTGTCTTCCCCAGTATTCGGCTGCTAGCAAAGGGATGGTTTTCTTTCGTATTTACAACCACTACCGATGTCAGTTGGGTTCTTTCAAAACTTGGAGTATGGTCGATACTCCCATTTTTCTTAAGTGTTGGACTCCAAGTTTTGACGCGAAGAGGGAGAGGATGGATGTGGTCCTTGTTTGGGTTCATCTCCCGGGTCTCCCTATGCAGTACTGGAACCCTATTTGTTTCTCAGCAATTGGAAACAAATTGGGCAAATATATCGAGGTGAATTATTTCTTCGAATTTACTGGCCTTATGTCCATGTCTAGGATCTTAATGAGGTTGGATATTTGGTTGAGAATACTAAAGGAGTTGATGATTGATATGGCTTCCAGTTCCTTCTTACAACCTTTGTATTATGAAGGCATTCACTTCAAATTCCATCATTTCCATGATTATGGACATGGCATTGCAGGTTGTAAACTTCCCTTCAAGGGTAAGCTTCAGGGTTATGTGGATTATGGAGCAGGCTATGGGACAGGTCTTACGATTAAGGGGTCTGGGGTCTCAGGGGGTACTACAGGGTCCTCACAGTCTTAGGACTTCAGTAGGAACATAAGGCAACACTCTACTTCTCCAGCAGGTATTTCTACGGACGACAGATATTTGGCTCATGCAAAGGTATAGAAGACTACAATACTATATTGCCCAAGATCGCTACTGGTGTCGAGTAAGCAACAGTTCTCTTTTCCTTCGGTTGCTTCATCTACTTCTGATTTATTGCTTCAATCGGGTACTTTGGGGTTGGATGTTTTTTCTTCAGTGGGTTTTCCTTCACTCTTCTCCCTTCCCCGTCCCGAGGTGGATTTTTCTACCCTTGGCCTTTGGTCATGTTTTGACAAATTTTGGGACTTCAACAAGCTGGTTGAAGATGGAGCACAAGTTGAAGCGAAGATCGCAGGATCTCACCACCTTTTTAGGGATTTTTAGGTTTAGGGTTTATGTAACGGGTATGGTATGTCGGCCTATGGGTTTTTACCCATGTTTAGGCATTTTTGAAAATTATAAATAGATACCTAGGCGATGTAAGAAAGGGGAGACCTACTAGAATCGACTTAGTGTGGATCTAGAGGCTTTGTGCATACTATGTGTTAAGACTTGCAGAGCTTAGTGAAATTTATTGTAAAAGCCTTGTGTGCATAATGTGTAAGAAGACTTTGTGTTGTGATCTAACTCGGGGAAGGAGGATCTGGTGATGTGCATACAGATCTCTTGTCCTATGCGAAGTTGGGTTTGATGATCTGTGCATGTAAGGATATTGACAGAAGATAATAAAGAAGAGAAGATTTGGTGCACGTAGCCCCACACTGGGGTGAACCACGTATATCTTGTGTTATTGTTGCTTTGGGAATTATGGTTGTTGTTTTGTTTATATAATTTAAGCTTAAGTGTAGTAATGAATGTTTACATGAATCTAGTATGATAGCTTAGTGCTTAATAATGTGAATGAATGCTATATCTGATCTCTTTCCATGTACTAAGTGCTTAGATAAGTTAGATCTGGTTGAATATTGCATTGTTCTGTAATTAGGGTTTGGATATGTGATGAGAATAAGGGATAAGTACTAATGAATGTTAAATGTTAAGTTAATTGTTAGAGTGGTGTAATCATAGATCTGTGTCCCAGATAGGTTGCATACATTTGAGTCCTACAACCACCCCTTCCTCTACCTCAGGTGAGACTTCATCTGCTTCGCAGGTGTTGCCAAAAGGGCCAATAGTTAGGGTTTTGTTGGTGCATTGGTGAAGCATTGAACCTCAGGCCTGCCCCCGTGCCAAAAAATGGTTTCGTTGTCGGGACTAAAACTGTGATTGTTGGGAACTAGAGAAAATAAATCTCTGTGCATAGATCTGTTGCTTTAGTGTGTAGTATTCTACTTGAATTGCACAGCTTTGTGCTAAGAAGATAAGTCCAATCTGAAGAAAACAGGTAAGATAATGAATATTTGTGCTCTGATAAAGGTAAGATAAGTGAAAATTTTATTTCGAAAGAATGGATCTAGGTATGATTAAAAGATTTGGTCCTAGTCTGAAAACTAGCGTACAACTAGAAGAAATAAGATTTGATACGAATATATCTGATAAAAATAATGAAAGATATGTTATTCCTATGCATAGAAAGAATGTTTGGACTAACAATTCGATGTAGGATCCTAGAAGGAATGTTGTGCAGGCTAGTTACTGTGATCCCTGTATGCAGTACAGGGAAGGTTGGGGATCATTTAAGACAAAGAGAGGATTAACCCTTTGTTACAGCTGCAGAAGGCCAGGACATCTTGCTAAGAAATTCCCCGGTAGAAGACCTAGTTGTATTTGTGGTAAATCTATGGACCATGAAGTTTTGGATTTCCCTAGAATGATTTCTAAAGTTGAGAAGATGAATATGAGACAAGAAAACCATGAGAAATACCAAGAGACTAAGACTATGGAAGAACCCTAGAAAGAATCAGAGACTGCATTATTGCAGATGAAAGAAACCACGAATGACCACATATACATTAGTTTATCATAGATATTCAAAGATAAAGAGTGCATAGAAGCAAGAATAGGATACTTCAACATAGACTGTGTTCTGGATGAGGAAACACACGTGAATATCATGATAGAACAAACTTGGGAAATTTTGGGAAAGCCTGCTATGGTTCCTTCTTTAGGAGGAATAGGATTATTTAGAGGAAAGCTAATAACCCTATGTGGAAGACTTACCCAAACATCTATGAGTGCTCATGGAACTTCGACAAAGGAATAACTTGAGGTCATTAAGTTTGTTGAGAAAAACACCCCATTTTCTCTTTTTATATGAAATACCTGGATTGAGAAAGATCAGACACAAAGGAAACAATAAGAGGAAGATCTAGAATAGAAAAAGTAATAACTAAGAAATTTCATGACTAAGAGAATAGCACACTTGATAGAGGAACAAGAGAAAAAATCTAAGTTTCTAGGGACCATAGTTCTGGATGTCAAAGTTGAAAGAACCCATGAATATGTGAAACACCTGTCTGTACAAGAGAATAGAGCACATACCCCAGACAAAGAAGAAGTATCACCCTTGAACCCTATAAAAGATCATCAGCAACACAAAGTTACTATGACAAGAGAAGATAAGAATCAAAATGGGAAGAGGAACCCAGTAACTTAGATTACAGGAAAGAAGGCTAGAAATCTCAGCAAGAAGAAAGAAAAGTTAGAAAAATTGCAAGAAGTTCCAGAGAAGACTTCATAGAAGGAAGGTTTTCAGAACTTGGACTTTGTCGAGATATTGGTACAACACAGATTGACACTTTTCCATGGCGGAGCAATATGACCGTTGGAGGCATTATGACCATTATACCAGTGCTCCTAAATGGTTAGGAAAGAAGTTATGGCTCGAAAGCTCGTCATTGGACCATTAGGACCGCGCCTTAACTGACAAAATTGCATTGATTAAGGATTTTTGACCCATTGGAAGAAACCATTACGATGTTGTCTATTTATCCCGTCGAACATTGCACTGAGAACACTTTTGAAAACAATGATTCTTTCATCCCACAGAGAGTTGACTATTACCACATTGTGTTTATTACAACTTCTCCACCTATTCTATTACAGTGAGTGTTTAATCACCGACCTGAGATACCTGATCTCGAAGCGTGTATGTCGAACAACATTAGTGCAGTAGAAAAGTCTGTCGAAGAAATTATAATCGAACTCATGGCTAAGAAGGTGATGTCTGTAGGAGTTCAAGCCTCATCGATGAGAGGAGAGCAAGACTCCCCATCAACTGCTCGCAGATCTAGACCATCTCGAGTTACGACCGAGAAAAGAACTAAGCATCGTGATGACTTAGCGAACGCGAAGCTAATCCTGTCCATCATGCCCAAATACATCCCACCCTTGGCTGGTGTGGTGAGTTGTGACAGTGTCTCAAGGGACTTCAACTACACAATCATCACTGCGTACCTCCCGAAGGGAATACAAGCAGTCAGACCATAGTTGGAGAGTATTTCGACCTTGAATATCAACAACTATAACTTAGGAGACCACAAAAGCTATGGCATGATTTCACCTCACAAATATTTGAGCAAGACGAAGGGGAGGAAGTCGAAGATCATCCCCCAACCATGGACTATGGAAATCGTGAGGTCCACTATCCTGAACGTGATGAAGTTACCACATTTTGGAAGGCACCAGGAGGTTAATGCGTGTGTTAAAATCCTACTATTGTGCTTCCACAATGGTTATATATGGCTAGACAGATGCATCACTATCTATCTGGCGTTGATCCATAGGATCACCGAATTAAGCATGCAGGGACCAAATCCGCAATAATTTTATCCATGGAAGGCTGCAGATCGTGCCCTGGCACAGAAGATTAAAGAAACCTATGGCGATGTGGAGAAAGGAAAGCGAGGCTACAAGGTAGCTTCCATTCAGAATGGCACAGTGCGCCTAGCATGCTAGTTGATCATTGGTAATTTAGTAAGGAATAACAGACCCACATAGGTCAAGGGGTTCATCGTTGACCTCGCGGGAAAATGCATGGAAGGACTACAGATGAACTAGGTGAGTTACCTTGTCAACCAGTTAGAACGGGACTATCACGAAGCTCGGGATCAGGGCTATGACTTCCATTTCAGTTGGCTCCTGGTCCTCATCGTGTTCATTTCTTGGGATATTCCAGAAGGAGCGACCTTCCCTGACATTGAGCCATTCGATCCACTAGCTGCGAAGTTCACCACGCTCTGGTATTCAAGCAACATGAGGAAACAATGGCAGTCGAATGCAGTGTTCCACACCTACTACTTGTAGTTGAAGAGGGCTATTGAGTCTTTCCCTTATATGACGTTGAACACCCTAGATAGGTTCAGGCCCCTTATGAAGTTCCATTCAGACAGGCATTTTATTTATATCACTGCGCGCGCAGACAAAAGTAAAGAAGAGATTCACTCCTATTACAATCTCATAGAGGAGAACCTGAAAGAAATCACTAAGGAATGGCCCGCAAAGTTCCTTATACCAATCGAACAAGCAGAACTATCTAACCCCAACCTCATTGGAAGTCCAGTGGTTACTCGTGAAGAGTATGATGCACCCAGAAATAGAAAAAAGAATAATAAAGAAGAGATCTAGGAGCTGAGCAACACATCAGAAGAGACTACTTCAGATTCACCTAGAGGAAGATGTGGTGACAAAGTAGACAAATAAGAGAAAAATGGGGAAGAAGATAAGAAAAATCAAGGCGAAGTAACACAGCCAATGAATCCCCATGATGACACAGAGAAATCTAGGAAAATAAAGGTTCCCCCCCCCCCAAACCTTCTTCACATAAGAAGTCCAAAGCTAGCAAGACCAAGATGGAGACTGTACTCATGGTGGATGACATCGACCTAATCATCGTTGTTGTCTCAGATACTGAAGAAGATATTTTATAGCACAATGAATTGAAACAAGAAACCTTGTATGAAAGAATTGAAGAAGAGATGAGAGGGGTACAACAAGCCCTTCACTCTAGCCGCGTAGTGTCCACTGCGCCCCCTCCGTAAGAAGAAACAACATTGGGATATGATCTTGCCCAACTCTGCAAAATAGCTCATGCGATCAAATCTCACCTTCATCGCATGTAGGAAGAAAAAGAATAGGTCACAATGGCCCTGAAGCAAGCACAAGAAGAAGTCATAGAGAAACACCAAGTTGCGTAGAAGGAAAAGGATGACCTCCAAGCAAAGTTTGCAGAGGATAGAGTACAGATCCAATAGGAGAAAGAACAACTACTCATGGAGCAGGTTGGATTTAAAGAAGCATTCAGTAGAGAACTTCGCTCTGTGACGGGCTTAGAGAAAATGAAGGAAGACCCAATGGAGAATCAAGTAGCGAATATTGTTGAAGCCATTCAGCAGCTCCAATAGAGGGTTGTAGAATTGGAGTTACAAGAAGTACCAAGCACTCCATAGGAAGTACGAGACCAGTAGGAGGAAACCGCCCGAAGCGTTGTCCAGAGAATCAAGGCATTAGCCTTGGAATGTAAATAGCTTAGGATTCGAAGTGCGCAAAATTATGAGCACCTTATCGAGGACCCTGAACTGAAGACATTGGAGTCACAATTCCAAGAGACAAAGCAGCAAGTAGTGACAGTACAAGCACAGTTGAAGTGCTTCTCAGCGGTCAAGTGAATGAAAAGATCCCAAGAATAGCGTGCGACTCAGCAATAGGTCCATGCCATACAGAGAAAATTCATGGAAGTGACTCAAAGACTCCAACTAGTGGAGGATGCAGCTTGCCTAATTTTTTAGGAGATTGAAGGAGGAGGAGCGAAACTAGAACAAGCAGTCATTGCATCCAAACAATTCTTGGAAGAACCTATGATCGAGGAAATTATTCAGGAGTTCTTCGATCAAGAGACCTAGGCGAAGCAGTAGGTCAAAGTAGCTCGAGCCAAGCTTGAGGTGTTTGAGGCAGAGTTACCTAGAGCAGAGCGACTTGGGATGAGTCACGGGTGAGTGTTGGGGACCTGTTGGCCCTTGACCAAGTTTTGGAGAACCTTGGTCATGTTTTGACCAATTTTGGGACTTCGACAGGCTGGTTGAAGATGGAGCACAAGTTGAAGCGGATATCATGGGATCTCACCCCCTTTTCAGGGATTTTTGGGTTTAGGATTTATGTAATGGGTATGGGATGTCGGCCCATTCATTTTTACCCATGTTTGGGCCTTTTTGAAAAGTATAAATAGATACCTAGGAAATGTAAGAAAGGGGAGACCTAGTAGAATCAGCTTAGTGTGGATCTAGAGGCTCTGTGCATACTATGTGTTAAGACTTGCATAGTTTAGTTCAAGTGATTTTAAAAGGCTTGTGTGCAGACTATGTAAGAAGACTTTTTGCTGTGATCTAACTCAGGGAAGGAGGGTCTGGCGAGGTGTGCACAGATCTCCTGTCCTATGCGGAGGTGCGTTTGATTCTTTGTGCATGTGAGGAGATTGACAGAAGATAATAAAGAAGAGAAGAGTTGGTGGATGTATCCCCACACTGGGGTGAACCACGTATATCCTGTGTTATGGTTTCTTTGTGCATTACGATTGTTCTTTTGTTTATATAATTTAATCTTAAGTGCAGTAATGAATATTTAGATGAATCTAGTATGATAGCTTAGTGCTTATTAATGTGAATGAATCTTAGATCTGATCTCTTTCCATGTGCTATGTGCTTAGATGTGTTAGATCTGGTTGAGTATTGCTTTGTTATGTAATTAGGGTTTGGATATGTGATGTGAATAAGCGTTAAATACTAATGAATGTTAAATGCTAAGTGCTTTGTTAGAGTGGTGTAATCACAGATATGTGTCCCAGCTAGGTTGCAGACATTTGAGTCCTGCAACCACCCCTGCCTCTACCTCGGGTGAGACTTCATCTGCTTCGAAGGTGTTTTCGAAAGGTTTGGTAGTTAGGGTTTTGTTGGTGCGTTGTTGAAGCGTTGAACCCTGGTTATGCCCCTATGCCAACAACATGCTGGGGATATTTTTCCTCCCTCGATTAAAACTCCTTTTTCCACCCCAAGCCAGGTGTCAGGGAAGATAGGTGTGTCTAAGTCCCTCCCCACCTTGGTGTCCCCCGTAGACGAGGGTTTTTTGGCTCCTTCCTCTAATGGTTTAGCCTCCTCCTTGGGGCTTGATACTTCTTTTCCTTATTCTTTGAAATTATGTGGGACTCCTTCCCATTCCGGCAATCAATTGTCTTCTGGCACCCAGTCTTCAGAAGAGTATAGGATTCGTTATTTCTTCGCAACATGACTATTTTATCTGAGGAATTGGATAAATGCGGTGTAGAGGATCCTCTTGGGAAGGGTTTGGGATCTCTTCCTCGGGCTCTGTCTTCATCTCGGGGATGGGGTAGGAGATCACATATTCTACTGGCTCAATATCGAGCTAATATTGATGTGGCCTCTAGCAAGCAATCTTCCATAGAATGGCGCTTAGAGAAAATCATCCCCAAGAGGTGGTATCCCTATGAAAATTCTCTCCTTCAACTGTAGGGGACTTGTGAGCCCGGATAAAAAATCATCATTAAAAGGATTGGTTGTGAATATTGTTCCGTATGTCATATTTTTACAAGAAACTATGGGGGTAAGTGAACATGTGGTTAGGTCATTAGAAACAATTTTTCCTAGATGGTCCTTCACGACAGTAAATGCAAAGGGACACTTTGGGGGACTTTCCACCGGATGGCATCTCAAGAGGTGTAAATGTGATCGGATTTGGGGCTTTAAATCGAGGCTTGGACTTAACATGTTTTCAGAAAAACTAGGACGCTCCTTGTTGCTTATTAATATCTATGGTCCTTATGTTGATCAAAAACGTTACTGGGAATCCCTGGAAAAGTTCTCTTAGCTTTCTCAACAATAAATTATTGTGGGTGGGGACTTAAATTTTTCCTTTGGAGCGGCGGAGGTTTGGAGCCATCAATATTCCCCAGACCCTTTGTCCGACTATTTCACACATTTTCTCGAATTTCATGGCCTATTGGATCTTGAGCCGGCTAAATTACAACTGACCTGGTGGAATTTGAGGGTTTGGGATGCATGGGTCGCAAAATGAATGGATCATTTTCTTATGAAGGAGGAACTACTTGATACCCTGGCCCTTGCACATTAGTGGGTTGCTAGTAGTGTAAAATCGGATCACAACCCGATTGTATTGGAACCAAGTGGTAGGATTCATTGGACCCCCAACCCCTTTAAATTCTTTGAAGGTTGGTTAAAGGATCCAGAGTATCAAGCCCTGGTGCGTAATTTGTGGACTCCTTTAGGTCCAAAACATAATACTCATGTAGCTATTTAGCTTATGGAAAACTTGAGAAAAGTCAAGAAGGAAACTATCTCCTGGAACAGAAAAATAAACATGGAATAAGAAAAAAATAAAAGAGGAACAAGAACTTCTTACTATAAAAAAGATGATGCTGGATTGGTAGGTCAATCCTGATCGGGGCTTCCACTCCAGGGAAACTAGGGAGGATCTAGTACAAGTGGAACTTCGGAGGAGGATTATCTTGGTTGAAGAAGAAGCTCTGTGGCGACTAAAAAGTCGTGCTATTTGGATCGCATATGGGGATGAGAACACAAAATTTGTCTACTCCTTTAGTAAAGGTCGGAAATTGACTAATACCATATGGCATCTTACCCAGGGAGACGATCAACTCGTCAACACTTTTGATGGTCTCTCATCTTTGGGGATTTCTCATTTTAAATATATGTTCAAGACAAAGGTGGGATCTTCCATTGTTGAAATTGTGAAAGCTACTAGGTTCTTCCCTTGCTTTGTGGAGGATGATGATTGGGAGTCACTAATGTTGGAAGTATCAGAAAAGGAATTGTTGATTGTCATGAATTCCTTCCAGAAAGGGAAGAGTCTAGGGCTTGATGGTTGGCCGATCGAATTTTAATTGGGTTTCTACGACCTTATGGGGAATGACATATTGAAAGTAGTGGAGGATTCTAGGAAAAATGGACATATACATGCGCCATTTAATGCCACCTTCATTGCTTTAATCCCCAAAATAGAAAATCCAACCTCCTTTGATGACTTTCGTTTGATCTCATTATGTAATTGTATCTACAAGATCATCTCAAAAGTCATTAGTCGCAAATTAAAAGATATTCTATCCAGGCACATTTGTAATGAACAGTTTGGATTTTTGAAAGGAAGGCAAATACATGAGGCCATTGGGATTGCATAGGAAGGTCTTCACAGTTTAAAAAGTAAGAAACTCAAAGGAGAGGTCATCAAAATTGACTTCTCAAAGGCCTTCGATAGGGTGAACTAACTTTATATTCGGATGTTGCTGATACACCTCAACTTTGGGGTAGCCTTCACAAACTGGACTATGTCTTGTTTATCATCAATGTCTTTTTCTATCTTGATCAATGGTTCATCCTCCTCTTTATTTATAGTGGAAAGGGGAGTATGATAGGGTTGTCCACTATCCCCACTCTTTTTTCTCCTTGTTGCTAGGTGTCTTAGTCGGATCTTGATTGAGGCAAAGTCTACTGGAACCTTCAGACACATCAAAATTTGTCTAGGATTGTACATCTCTCACTTACTTTTCGTGGACGATATCTTAATTTTTTGCAATGGCTCCAAGAAGGATATTGAAAAGCTGTGTGAGGGACTTCTCATTTTCAAACAAGCTTAACTAGCATGGAAATCAACAATAAGAAGTCCAACATTACATTATCTAACTTGTCCGAGGAGGATTCACAACTCATTTCCATTTGGCTTCCCTTCAGGATTTTTGAATTAGATGAAGGGTTGAAGTATCTTGGCTTTGAATTGAAACCAAACAGCTACCGAAAGACCGATTGGTGTTGGCTTATCGCAAAGCTTAAAAAATGCTTAAGTGTTGGAGTCACCGATGGCTTTCTAGGGCTGGGCGACTTGTTCCGGTTAAAAGGATCCTAGAGGATATTCTGGTTTACTAGATGTCTTTAGCTTGGATTCCAAAAGGAATTTTGGAGAAGATGTGAAAGATGTGCTTTTTGTAATTGTGGCAGGGTCATAAGGACAATTTTTTTTTACCCTGGGTTTGTTGGGATCAGATTGCCACTCCAAGAGCCCTGGGAGATTGGGGTTTAAAAAATGTTTTTTCATTCCCCAAATCTCTAGCTAAAAAGTGATCCTAGCAATTGATTAAGACTACAAGTCTCTGGACACAGGTAATTTACCAAAAATATATCGCTCCTCTTTCTATTATAGATTGGATTTGAACTAGAAATAAATCATTCTCAACGGCTTCTATTATTTGGAAGGCATTGATTAAGGCTTTTGATCTTGTGGGGAATGACCTAGTGTGGAGAGTGGGCTATGGGAAATTGGTTCGTCTTAGATTAGATCTGTGACCAGGGTGTCAGTTGGGCCATATTCTGCCTGAAGGGGCTCAGATTAGGTTGGTGCTGGTTGGCTACTATCATCTCGCTCAAGTTGGGGATCCCTTACAATCTGATATGTTGCATCAAGGATGGTTGTTGGGGCAAAGAATTAGACTACCAAAGTCAGATTTGATACATTGGAATAAGTACACTCAGGCTCCCCGAGATGCCTCCATTTGCTTCGGTCGATAGGCACGAAGAATTACTCTGGGATGGTGTCAAAGACGGAGAATACACTCCGCGTTTTGGCTATATAAAGTTATGTGTGGACCTACATCAACGGGACCCCCTTTAGTGGTGGAGGAAAATATGGAAATAGACTTGTCTGATGAAGGGGAAATTGTTGGTTTGGTCAATCTTGGCAAACAAACTTCCCACTTGGGACAACCTACGAAGATATCTTTTCTCCGAGCTGGGCCATTGCATTCTATGTAAAACTCATTTAAAAACTGTGGATTATCTTTTTTTATAGTGTCCTTTTATCAAAGAGGTATGGTATTTTTCTAGGGTATTGTTTCCCTCTCTCTGGGACTGGCAGGGGATTTCCTTCGAATTAACCCTCAAGGCCTAGCTGCAAGAACATGGCCCAAAGGATTATTAGGCCTTCCCCTTTATACTGGCCTGGGGGATTTGGATCACCCGGAATGGTCAAATATTTCAGGATGACCACTTCTCGGTTGAAAGGGTGACCGTTACTTGCATTGGGATTTTTAAATCATTTTCGGGGTCGGTCGGGGATACTGTGGTTCACCCCAGGGACTTTAGAGAGGTGGATCCTGATTTTAGTATCCTGTGGGGATATTTTGATGCTGCTTCCTCATCTGATCAAAAGTGCAGAGGGGGAGGCTATCTTTATTTCACTCACTCACATTACTTTACCCTCAAAGCGGGATTGGGGATTGGCACAAATAACTACTCTGAACTTTTGGCTTTAAAACTCCTCCTACTATTTGTTGTAGAGTAGGATTGCATAACTCTTCAAGTATTTGGTGACTCCTTAGTGATTATCAATTGGACCATCGGTAAACATAGATGTCAAGTCTCATGTTTGCTTCCATTGTTAGAGGATGTAATATGTATTAAAAGTCTATTTGACTCTATCTCATTTTCTCATATATACAAAGAAAGGAACCAATTGGTGGACATGATTTCCAAAGAAGCCACATAGCTAGACTATGGACAATGGTATGTTGCAGAACACATAGCTGAAGGAAATTGAGGATTCTATCATAGACCATTTCATGATCGACAGGATATTTGAGGCTGGATAACTACTCCGTTGGGGAGGACAATTCTATATTTTGACTGTATCACTGATCATGTAATATTGACATATTGTACACCTTAGTGGGGACTTAAGCGATAGAAGTCTTTTCAGATGGATATTATTTTTTGTGAACTAGTATCGGTCATGGGATTATGTCTCATTGATGTATGTTAGCCGATATTGTTTGGGGGATAGACCCTTTTTGTTGGAGAATATGTTCGTAGCTATGTCAAAATAGCTGGTACATATCTGTGTATGTAATTTTGTTAATATAATGAAA
>ML782729.1:158095-231699 GCA_009831015.1 Picea engelmannii
AAAAAAAAAAAAAAAAAAAAAAAAATTCAGTTAAGAGAGAGGATAGAGAAAATGCAATAAATTCATTGAAACAGATTATCAAAATTATCAAAAAAGAACCAAGAAAACAAAAAACTAAAGAATGAAGCTAGGATCATTAGATGATAAAGTCTCACTGGTATCCTAGGATCACCTTGGTTCTCAACTCAACATGGAATCTGTAGGAATTTGAAGAAAGGATGAATTATGGTCATTGTGCTTGGCCTCTAGGGACTTCAACCTCCTTTCTACTTTCTATAACCATTGATGTTTGTGTCTTCTTCAAGTTTCAACCACACAATCTCTCTCACTCTTTCTATCAACGATTGTGCATGAATGACTACAATTATCCCATTTTGATGGTCACCAACATCCATCCACAACAACCTCAATGTCTTTGTATTGTCATGTGATATAGGTAACATTGCTTCCTACTTTATAATATGATTCATAAACTATATAAAGAAAACTTCTCATTATCTTGATCTAGAATAATGGAGAAGAGATATGCACTATGAAGATGCATATTTGATAGATTTCAATCCCCATACCTAGGTGGAATGATGATCCATTTTTCAATAGATTCACAATTCTATATCGTCACCCTTCAATTCTTTCTAAGGTCATTATTCTCATAATAAAGGACTATTGAAATTTCCCATGTATCTCTACTCTCTCTTGTTTGGTATGATTCTTCTCATAAAGACATGAAACCTATTTTGTTTGGTTAGTGTTCTTGACTGGAGCTGAGGAACAAGCTAAGCTCTTCTTGTTATTATACTTGACTAGGCATTTCCTTCTTTTAAATCAATTTCTTATTGTTGGTTGATTTTACCTCTCTAAATCAATTCTTCATGGCCAACTGATTTCTTCAACCAACACCATTAAATTCAACTCCATCGTCTTAATTTTCAATAGTAAGCTCTCAGTTTCCCCACTGCACAAATAAACTTCTCCATTTCAAGTTGCTTCCTCCTTTGGGTCATTTTCTTGCTGTCAAAATTGATTCTATCCAAATCAGGAAAACAACAATCAAACCTTCAAATACCTTCCTTGCTAAATCAAAATGAGGAGGATTTTCCTCAAGTAGAACAACTTCATCTTTATCACATCATTTTCTTCTCAACACAAGACAAAATTTCCATTCCCTTCCTGATGAGTTTTCACTTATCTTCATTTCACTATCATCTTTAGACTTAGTCAACTTCTTCTTGGGAACTCTTTAATGACTCCATTGATCTTAGGGAGCATCACAGATATTGGCAAATTCTCCTTAAAGAGATTTAAAACCCCCTCAATGTCATGTCCAAATGCTACTCTAATGGTCGATTGGAATTTTCCAGATGCCAAACGACTTCTTACATGTATGTATAGCCTTGTCTAGATCCCATGGTCTAAGTAGAGGTTTGATTTTCTAAATTTACGAGCCCAAAATTCAGCCCAAAATTTGTAGTGGTCTTTTTATTGTATCCATTGATCTCAAGGGATATCTTAAATGGATGGAGATCATCACAGAATCATTGGATTTTGCATAAATGAATCATAAAATAATTTCCAAGTGTTTCTAATAGAAATACAATAGAGAGTTCTTCATTTCAACTAGGAATTCAACTACATGGAGCACATTGAACATGCTAAGAACATCAATAACTCACACTCCATATTTAACACAACCATAGAGACATCCATCCTTGGAAACCATTAACTAAATTAAGAGAAGCATTTTGCACATAGGAAACTTCACAACTACAAAGAAATCAAAACACAATAAACAATGTTTACCCTAGAAACCCAAATGGGAAAACTAGCTTCAAATGGTGGCTCAATTCTCATTTCGGCAATCTCTAGTACAATGTAGCTCTTTTCTCTCTATGCATCTTCCTCCCTTAGCCGAAAAAACCTTTTTGAGAGTGAAACTAAAAGAGGAAATAGGGAGAACTGGGCTAGTGGGAAGGCCAACAAGATGACCTTTTGTTTCCCATTCATCAACTTATTCTCTCCTATTTTTTTTTCCTTTCATTTAATTCTCTATTTTGGTCTTTCGTCTTATTCACTTTTTACATTTGTATAGTTTTTCATAATTTACCTAACCTTCATTAATTATCAAATTAACTTACAAGTACTAAGTCTTACAATCATTTATTCCTTAATTCGAATCCATTTTAAATCAATAACAACCACTTAATCAATCTTTTTATTATAATGAATATACCAAATACTACAAATGACAATATGGAATACTACAACTAAAATCCAATTGGAACTTTTTAAACTTTTTTTTTTCTCTATCTATGTACAAATATACCACTTTCAACTCTATATTTATGCACTTCCCATTAATACCTTTGAATTAAAAAATACTTTATACCTTTTGGATTAAGTTTTATGATACGATAAAAATCTCTATCACACCACTTGAAGCAAGCATGCTAGCAACAATGACAATGATTTCTTTACATGCATATGACTACCATGATTGCTATAATGCTAGTAATTTATTTTCTACCTTCACTAGAATATGCTGGCCATAGTTTTTATGTTGTGAGAATTACATAAATCAAGCTTAATGACTACCTAGATGAATGTTTTATAATTATACCAATATTTCCTCTTTGTTTGAGGTTTTGCGTCTACAAGTATTTCCACCCCCTTAACTTAATTACCCCAATCAACATTCAACTCCAGAGACACAAAATTCATGGATGGATGTGAAAGTTTTCTCCACGGTGGCAAGTAATTTCTTATGTGGCTTCACTTGATTGAGTCAACGACCCCGTATTCTTTGCATAATTCGACAACGATTAAAATGACTAAGCCAATGTAGCGTGAAATTAATCCCTCGCATGATTTATTTTGTTCTCATCGTGACTCTATTTCCTTATGCTATTGTATAAGTGTGGTTCGAAATGTGTTATGCTAGTTATGAAATAATCCAAATAACTATTTTTTAAGTTTTTCACTTTATTTGGGGGTTATTTTTGTTTTTCATTTCTTAAAGATTTTGATCACAAGTTTAGAATATGTCAATCAATTTGGCTACTAGTCCACCGTTTCTATTTCCGCCAAAAAAAAATTTAGTCACGGGTTAGTGAAGAAACAAATTTAATAATTCACTTTTTGAAATAGAAATAATCATATGAATGTGAAATCTCTTATATTTTAGCATATCTATATTCAATAATGTTTATTTATATAATAATAATAATATATTTTTAAGGTGACAACTAAATTAGACATCAAATTGGTGTATGAGACTTTTTCGATTTTATTCAATATTCAATAATATAAATATATATTATCTATATTCAATAATATTTATTTATTATATAAATACATATTATCCATATTCAATAACATTTATTTATTATATAAATATATATGTTATTGGGTTGATTAATATGAATACAATGAATGCATATATAAATGCAGTGAAAGAGTCATAAGTTTTGTCCTCTAGAAAATGACATGGCTTATCATTATTATAATATTAATATAATATTGACATATATAATTATTAATACATTATAGATGTTTATACACTATTACATAATGGTAATATACCTAAAAGATAGTTGATTGATGAAAAGAATTCTACAACCTATAACTTTTGATCTCTAAATCTCCCCCTGCCTCCTATAATGGCGACCATCGCCCCCTCCTTCTGGAATGTGGTCACTGGTAGCAGCCGCCCATCTTCCCATTTGTCCTCTAACCTCTCGAAGTCGGGATTTGACCCAACTCTGTCGCTGACAATTAACACCTCTGAGACTTCGAGTCCCATGGAAGAAGAACCAAAATTAGACCCCTCACCTTCGCCTAAAATGACAAACCAGCAAGATCTGAACCGAAAGAACTCATCGAGATGTTAGTCCTCAACCTGCATCCCTTAAACAATGGAAATTCCACAGTATGAGATCCAATTAACATTTATAGCGCAACACATCCAGTACATGCAAGATCATGCTTTGATTCACAAATTCATGGGATTATGGCCATCAGAAAAGGCCCTCCTTTGGTGGATTAAAACTAGATGGAAGCCCAAAGGAAATATGGATATGAAACTGGGATCCAAAGGATTCTTTACAGCCATCTTCAATTTGACCAAAGATCGGGAAAGGGTATTCTAGAATGGCCCCTATTTTTTTAACTCGGCAGTGTTGGAATACTGAGAGGGGGGATTGAATCAGAATGAGCACTTTTACCACTTTTAACCACAATATAGAAATTTTATCTTAATCAACATTATATCATCAATATATCGTCAATGTATCATCAGTATATCATGATCATATAAACATAAGCAACATCACATCACATCAAGTACACAGTACACCATAATTTATGTGGAAACTGAAACGAGAGAAAACCACTGACTTCTTTCTTATATATGTCAAGAATACATTCATAGGAAGCACCAACTTCCAAATTCTCGAGCACCAACTAGAAGGAGGCACCAACCCCTTGATTTATAGGCACCAACCCGAATCAAGCTACAACTCCCTCATTTCTCTAGCTCCAACTAGAAGGAGGCTACAACCCCCTGATTCTTAGGCTCTGTTGAAACAAAGTTTATTTTTCTTCTCTAAATCCAAATCTCCATTTTTCTCTGGTTACAGAGCCGCCCTTGGTCCTAAAAAGGAGTCAAAGGTCTTTCAGGATTTTCGAGTTTCAGGGTTCGACTATTCACAAAGTATGTTTTTCAATAGCAACTCCAAAGTCCCGGTACGGAAGTCTCGAAAAAGTGATTGTTTAAAAGGAATTGAACTGATTTTAAAGTAATAATTAAAAACGGTAATGACTTTATAAGCCTTTCACATGTTCTTTTTCGACCATCTCAACTTAAACAACACTTCAAAGTCCCGATGCGCTTTTCACGAAATACCTTTTTAATCATGATTAATTAAGTTTTAAACATACTTAATAAATCGTTAATTAGTCGTGATTCAGGAAATCAAAGAGTCAACCTTGAGTCTCCTTAAAACCATGATTCCTGAAGTTGCGAAATCCTTAAAAGCTAATGCTATGTTTATTAATAAGTAAGAAGGTTTAATGATAATAAATCCCATCGTTGTTTCATGATTCGAGATTTACTTAGGTCATACCTCTTGGGGACACGATGCTCGCAACTCTGAAACATGAAATGCCGAAAGAATTAAGCTCCTAAACGTAATTAACTTAACTTTAAAACAAGATTAATGATATTAAATAACTTATTGCGTTTCTCTATTCGAGAGTTTTTCGATGACCTTCCTTTCGAAATCCAAGTTTTGAATCACCAATATGTGGCAGTATCTATAACGGATTAATGGAGATATTTTTAACATAAAGTGTGTATCTCCAGGCGTACCATCCCCATTAAAGAATTTAATTTTTATTGCCTGTATTGGTACGCTAAATTTAAGACAAGTTAAAGGCTAATAAAGGTTTGTTATTTCAAATTTCATTCTTACTTTCAGACTAGGAGCGAGTTACATTCAGAAGAACTCACACGTTTCTTCTTTGCAAAAGGTTTTCATTTTAGCACAAACATCATGGCACCCAGAAAAGCGCTTAAGAAGAGTGAGGAGGTAGGTGAAAGCTCGAATCCGGATGGAGATGTTATATCCGACACTATGCCACATACTATGGATTCAGTCAAATCCTGGAGGCATATTTTCGAAACCTTAGACTATGAGATTAGGAATTGGCCCGACAATTTCAGAAATGAAAAGATTGAAAATAAACTCAGAGACATAGAAGATTATGAGCTTCATAAAATAGCCACATGGCCGAGACTCATTCCATACAATGACATGATAAGCTGGGCTTTAGAGAAAACCGACGTTCAGACAAGGAGCATTCTAAACAGCTAAAAGGTCGTCATCAGCTCATTCAGACCCGAGCACATCCAAGTAATGTATAAACTGTCCCCTACTTCTAAATACATTTATAATGTCAAATTCGTAGAGGAATTTCAAAGAAAGGAGTGTACAGAATTCAATCAAACATATCCAGGTATAATCAAAGAATGGTGGGGAATCCCAACGAGATTTAGAGATGATACACATGGTATTTATGCCATAGCTTCATTAAACGAATACATGGTTTATATAGCCCTGATGCTATGAAGACTTTTCGGGAGGAAAATCCCTACCCATTTCCTTATAGAATGGGTGCCACTTCTACACGAAGTAGCTGAGGGTTACAGTTTCAACTAGGGTAAAATTTTATCAAATAATCTAACTAAGGAGATTGCAGAGTAACAAATGGAAAAATTGAAAGGCTGACCTGCATATTTTTACATGTTTGCATATATTATGGATGTTATTTGTTACATGAATCCATTCCCCTTGATGAATTGGAGCTGGAACCCAGCCTGTGCGGAGCCCATTCATGTTTATCACTCTAAACTATGGGAGGAGAATGTTAAATATTTCTTTTACTATATCTTTCACTACGTAGTGGTACCTTTTCACCAAATTTTGTATGGTTATGAACCCCCTCGTATTTCAGAGTCAATCGTGGGAAACCTCAGGGAAATTGTAGATTGGTTTATTGAAGAGGGTTTCTCCTATGTTAGGGTTTTCGAGTGCTCGATTCCTCTTCACGCACTTCCAAAATTCCTTCCTGATAGACCGGTGTGCAGGGAGGTGGCCTACCAAATAATAACAGGTGGCATCGACACAGAATTGAAAGAAGTTCAGAAGAAGTTTTGGCCATTTTTTCTTGTACAGATTGGGAAGTGTTCACTGCTTAACTTTGGTCATTCCATGGTAGAAGCTGCAACATTAGAAGACACCAAATTGGTAGATCTTGAACTCAGAAAACATGATCCTTATCAAATTGCAGGAAATCATCTTTCTCATTGCAATATGAAAATGTATGAACATGAAGATTCTCCCTGCAATGACATGTTCAAGGGAGCTAGAACCTATGAGGAAATATTAGACAAAGTTTAGACATTATCACCCGACCTACACACTAACTTTATGACTTTCCAGAAGCACATGCAAGATGGTTTGACGAAGATACTACAGGGAGAATCAACAACCCCTCCTCCAACTCAAGGAATTATTCCCCCAGGTTTCAGATCAGAGGCTCATGATAAAGGGACTGCAGAAGAAAATCCAAAGAAGACTGAAGCATCTTCACAAAAAGTAGAAGCTTCACAAACAGAGCACCCAAATTCTGAAACAGAAGTTAGGCTTGAAACACCTTCAAAGTCGAGTCAAATGATTCCTCCTTTATCACCAACTATTCCGACTGATATCCCCAAAACAGTAGGAGAAACTCAATATTCAAATTTGGGCAGCCCTATTAGATCATTAACCCCTTTACAGTCAACTTTTGAGACCCCCCATCTGGAAGTCATATATGTAAGTGACCTTACTCCTATCTATAGATAAGAGATACCTTCCTCTAACTACTTTTTTAGTAGGAAGAGGAAGGTTGTAGTTAAATAAGAAATGCATCTGAGAGAAGGCACAATGGTGAAGAAACACATTGTGCTCGTAGATGGGCAGAACCTAGAAGAGAAATATTTCTCCACAGAAGTAGAAGACTCTATGGGATCTTTGGCAACGACCAATTTATTCTCAGTTGACTCTCTGAAAACAAGGTTGAAGCATAAAAATCAAATGATAGCTCAGTTGCAGGACCAAATAAGGCACACAGAAAATAATATTTGAGAGGAGGTAAATCAAAGAGTTGAACATGTCTGAACTGTGGACAAACAGGAAATGCAATTGTTGAAGTCTAGTTTAGATGAAGCGAACAAGCAGATGCAAATGAGTCAAGTACAGGTTATTCGGCAGGAAGAGTTAGTGAGATAGCTACAGGCTGATTTGAAGTCCATTGAAGGACAAGTTGTGAATATAACAACATTTCAAGCCCAATCACTAGAGGTGCATGAGAAACTACAAGCAGAACAACAAAACATGATTTCTAAAATAAAAATCATTCAAAACTGCTTCCTAGAAATAAACCACTCACTAGATAACATTGCTTTCAAGGAAAAAGAGGCTACAACAGCTCGCGTTGCTTTTCAAAAAGTAGTAGCATTTTCGGCTAGAGAGGAAGTACCAACAATCCCAAAGCTGACTGTATAAGAATAGATCAGGGGAGACATCATATTAAAAACATGGGAGACAAATATTGTCGAAAGCAGGAAAATGGCAAGAAAAGTTAAGAAAGAATGTGAAGAAGTGTTTGATCAACTAGATACAAAAATACTGGGCATTGGTAAAGGTGATTGTCCTGGGCTATTAGGACATATCAATGTTGTAAGGCATCAACTGCATATCAAGGAGAGACGGAATGAAGCCCATCTCAATATTTCACAATTGAAGCAGCTTGACATCACCCAAATAGATAAGTGGCTAATAAAGCCAAATCTACAGTTGCAGTCGAAAAAGTTTGAAAAGGGAAAGATTGAAGATAGACTACCCCAAATTCAGAGGAAGTTGTATGTGTTTGAAGCAAAGGATACAATAGAACCTTACATAATTTTAGTACAGTTTCTAGACAGGTTCATCGAGTGTTTTGGACCGAGCGAAGGAAGCGCTTCAAAGAAATGATGAAGTAACGCAAGTATGCTCATTTTTGTCCAGCTGTTGGAAAACTAAAAAAGTAATTGAGCAAAACGGTTCAAATTTTGTATTCTGTAACCATTAGCACCTAGGAGATTAGGAGAATACCAACCATCTAGGGTTGATGATTTTCTTTGTATAAATACAATTTTGAAAGATGTTGTCAGGGGATTTTTCCTTGGCCGATTGTAGCAGAGAAAATTTTCATTTGCCATAATTAATACAAATGCAAATCGAAGACTCCATATCCCGTCAAGTTTGAGTTATGTGTTCCTCTTTTATTTCATATTTAACATCATTTCTTATATATCTTTGATGAATGTTTAGCTGCAATTTAATACAACCTCTATTGTGGTGATTGATTATGTTAGTCATCTAATCTTTTACAACTTTTCCTCTGTATCGGCTATCAGTAGGTACAAAACCTATGAATTACTTAGATTTCTATATCGTATGCTTCATTAAAGTTTTTCTTGTCTATTTTCTTCTTCTGTCACAAAGTGAGATTCTTCCTTGGTTGATGCCTCACCTTGTTCCACAACTTTGTGTTTTCTTTCATTTCATGCATGATTTTCAGTTTAACTTAGATACGAGAAACAACCTTTGATTTTGTTATACTATTAATTCAAAATTTGGGAATTTTTCTTACATAATCTAAAATAGAAACAACAACCTAAAAAACAACAAATCTTTAAAACTCTTTTTTCCTCCATGACTTTACCTGTTACGAGACAGCCCAATATTGAACCTAGTTTTATAGATCAAACCAGTATCACTTTAACTCTTTGTAACACCATCTTAAAAACTGCTACCACCTGGGTTGAACTTGAATGTTCATGGGCAGCCATTGAGAATGACATTAGTGTCCAGGAACAATTGGAATCTAGACAAAGATAACTCATAAGTCAACCATAGCTCCTTTTCCCCTAAGAGTTTATTTTCCTTTATTTATATCATAAACCCTCTTTATTTTTGGATGCCTAGAATTTATACTTTCAAGCCTTAAGTATAAACTCTGGAACAACAGGCTCCAACCTGAAGGAAGCTCCAACTCCCCGTGTTCTCTGGAACCAACCGAAAGGAGGCTACAACCCCCTTTCCTTGCCCCATCCTGCCACCTTGGAATATAAGTGTAGACCAAATGTCACTACCACAGTCACTATCATTGTCATTGTCACTGCCATTGTCACATCAACCTGTAACATGTCAAGTTGTCATTGTATCCAATCTGTCACTGTCAAACTGTCCAACTTGTCACTGTCACCAATACTCAACCAAATCGTCCCACATGGATCATATACCAAGGACACTGCTCAACTAGATGTCCAACATCACCAACACATGCCTCTACCAAGCATGTACCAATATCACCAACATACCATCACAAGATATCTGTCTCAACCATATACCAAATGATCAACATGTACCATACCAAGTATCAACCATGTACCACAACCTGTACCACAACAAGAGCATCAACCATGCACCAACTCCTGTACCAAACCGTGCATCAACCATGCACCAACAACTATGCCAAACCATGCATCAATCATGCACCATAACCTGTACTAAACTATGCATCAACCATGCACCATAACCTGTACCATATGCCTCAACCATCAACCATGTACATCAACCATGTACCAATCATGTATCTCAACCATAACCATATACCATATCACTCAATCATGTCATACACCATGTACCATAGGATATATCAAGAAAGTACCATCAATGGTGTACCTCAACCAAGTACCAACATCACCAAGAGATGTATCTCATACATGTGCTTCCATATACCAAGTGTAATCCTCAACAATGTATCAATATCAATGGAAACCATACACCATGTGCCAATGCTTCAAGAGTATACCAAGAATAAGCCTCAAGCATATAGAATCATCTCCATGTATGCAAACCAAATACTAATATACCAATACAACCAATATGTACTACTACTCAATGTACCATACCAATATCAGCAAGATGTACCATGCATTGACAAGACATGCTTCTCAAGCATGTACCATACCATCACTAAGCATAAGTTACAATAACATCAACATACCTGTGACCTGCAGCTGACATGTTGTACTATAACACTGACCTGTAACTCTTCCACAACCTTCAACAGCCTAGTACCAACATTTTCCCCAAATTTTCCTTAGCCTTGCGGGATTAAGACTGCTTGTCATGCGGGGCCTCATGTTACATCACTTAGGCAACCCATGGGGGTGCCTCGTGTGACACCCTTAAGCTGACCTGCGAGGGCCTGCTAAATTAGGATTACACAGAAACCCTAGCACTCTGGAGCTCCAAAAATTTTGCTCTTTCCTAGCACTGTCTGCATTGCCTCAGACTTGCCGTCAGATTCACTAATAGACCAACCGAAATACTAGACCATAACAATATCACAAGATAGATATTCAATGTAAGTTTGTGTGTCCAATGAATGTCTCAATATGTGCATTTATACTTTTGCTAGGTAACCTCTTTCCTTAATCTTAAGGCTTCTTGAACTTTCGTGTTGCAACAACTTTACCCTTTCATTAATGACCTATAACCAATGCAAGGGCTTCTTGACCATTCTTTGGGGCTTCCAAATTTAGAAGGCTAGATCTCCCTAATCATGAGAAACCATGTGGTGTACCACCTATCACTAGAAAAAACACGACAATGATTATCCATCTAAAAGTGTCTTACCTACATATCAGAAGAAGTCTCACCCAAAGTAGAGGCAGGGGTGGTTGCAAGACTTAGGTGTCTGCAAACTTAGTTGGGACACAGATCTGTGATTATGATACTTAATAGAGCACTTATCACTGTCAGATCCTCAATATGCAATCAATACCTACTTCGCTAATAAAATAGAGCTTTGCAGCATTCACACTAATCTAATGTAATTAAGCAGTTAGCACAAACAGATGGATCAGATCAAGCATAATCAAGCACTAATCACATTCATAGAAGTCATATCTAACATTCTTACACATCATTATCACAAAGCATGAACATATTTATCTATCTCTATCAAAGCACTCAACAAGAGAGTCATAAACACATTAAGACAATACAAAGCATAACAACAAAGTGTTTACGTGGTTCACCCCCACCCTGGGGCTACGTCCACCAACTCTTATTCTTTATTATCTTTAGTCAATCAGGTACAAGCACAGATCCTCAAAACCCTTACTCCGCACAGGACATAAGATCTGTGCAGCTTTCTAGATCCTTCTTCCTTGCGTTCCAGCACTAAGCCTTCCACAATATTGCTACAATGACTTTCAATTAGCTCTACAAGTCTCACATAGTCATGCACAAAGAACTTACAGACTCTACTTGCACTTAGCATACATTCACATCACATAGATGCAACACCACTTCTATCTAGCCTAAGAATCTATTTATATATACAAAATAGGCCTAAACATGGGTAAAACCATGGGTTGTCATCCCATTCCCATTACATATTCCCACATCCCAAAAAGGACTCAAAAAGGGGCCGAGATCCCACAATATATTCTTCGTCTTGCGCTCCTCCTTCGACAAGCTGTCGAAGTCCAAAAATAGGTCAAACTTGAGCAGATATCCACAAAACCTAGTTAAGGGCCAACATGGTCTTTAGAAGAAAAATGGATTTCTTCCAAGATTTTATCAACCAATTCGAATGTCCCTTACAATGGACCATATAGCACTACAACGCTCCCTGTGGGATGGGAAAGGAGCACTAGCGCTCCCTGTATATTAGAAAGGGAGCGTTGATCTTCCAAAAAGTTTCCAAGATGAGAAATTCTCATAGAAAAACACTTGTTCCAACTATCAAATGATGGGGCTTCTTCTTCTAACATGGTTTAGGGGTTGTATCAAGTTTTTTCATGGTGTCGTTCGTGATGAGAATACGATAGTTACGATACTTGCGACAAAAGTGAGACACTTACGACACTTATGACAATGAGAATGTGACATTATAGAAGTGAGGAATTTTGATGTGTAACAACTAGTCTTCTATATCTATAAATCAAACTCTGCACGTCTGGAACAATCTTTACTAAAGATATCCCTGCCTAAATACATACATGGAATACAATCATAAACTTCTTCCTATGTAACTGCCAACTAATATCTGCATGGGAATAATACTTCTCAACTAATCAACCTGTCATTATGTACTTCTACTATCTGATTTCTATGAATCTTCCTCTGCAAATACTTCAAATTGCTTGAAGGATGGTTCTCTGAATACATATGTGGAATAATGACAGATTGATCAATTGAGAAGTATTATTCCCATGCAAATATCAGTTGGAAGTTATAGGGGAAGAAGTTTATGATTGTATTCCATGTATGTATTCCAAGCACCTCTTGTCCAGCGAAAGCAGGTCAACAAGATTGAAGAAAAGAACAAGGATTCCTTCTGCACACAGTCATCTCATATATCCAGATTGGTTAAAAAGGTCCAATCCTTCTAGCTACAGGTTCATGACAACCTTCAACAAGCTAAGCAACACAACTTCTCCAGCAAGGCAAGCAACTCACCAAGATTCAGATTCAACAAACGCTTCCCCCTCTCCCCCGAGAACTCAATGCAATGGAGACCATTTCTTCCTAAGGAGGGAGGATTGATCTAGGTGGATATTGGTGGCCACTCACTTATTCCATTGGCTCAAAAAATAGTTTTCCACCTTAGCAGTTTTTCGATAGTTTTTCGGTTTCCAAACTTCCGGGGCTATTTTGAGGCCCAAAATTACACAAAAGCCACTTGGGCTAGTCAAAAAAATTATTCTCAATTAGAACTTTCCAACGGTGTATCGAGCACCCCAAATGGAGATCGTATACAAAAGTTACGTCCCCGAGAAGTTGACGTATCAACTACCCCCATCGGGGCCCGCAAACCTTTTTGATTTTCATCTTCCAAGGTTAGGGTTTTAGATTTTCCTTATGTTAAAAATTCCTTGAGAGCCTCATTGTAACGATAATCTTCTTGTGAATGTGAGAAGCCATCACATATCTTCTCAGAGAGAAGTTACCACCATTCTAGTGAGTCTTTCACTCTGTATTTTTACAGTTTTGTACATTTCTTTAATTAATAGAAATCATGTATTACTGTATTTATCTGTTTCTAGAAATATTTATGTGTATTTCATTGTAATATATCTTCTTTCATTTTGTTCTAAAAAATAATCCATACCAGGAAGGGACTGAGGATGCAAGAAGGAAGTATACCAGTTACCGGTTGACAACAAAAGACATGAATTTAATAATCACTGACTGGGAGGAATGTTGGAAGAGCCTAGTAGACAAGACAGGGCCATTAGAAGAGGACGAATATCAATACAAAAGTGAGGAAGAAAAAGATCATATGAACAGTGTGGGAAATTTTCCTGGGCAATATACAGTCTCTGAAGCAGGACTAAAAAGGAAGGATAAGAGGTCAGAACATGTAGGAGAGGCGCGGAATAAAGCTAAGGCGCAGAGGCAGACCCCATTTTATATCTTAACCAATGATGATATGGATAGGATTTGTTACCAAATATAGGATACCACAAAGGAAATATGGGAGGAAGAAGTAAAGAAGCAAGAAGAACAATAGAAGAAGGTGCATGACCAGTTGGGAATACTTCAACAAATATTAGAAAGATCATCCGTCACAAAAGAACATTGATCAGAGGGAGGACCTTCCATAGAAAAAAGGACAGAAGCGGAAAGCGTGCAATCGGCCATGACATAGTTAACAAGGGAACATCAAACATTACGGATTGAGGAAGATGCACTAGAGTTTCCAGTGGGAGAATTACATGAGAAAATAAAGGCATTGGGCCAACTTAATATAGTCATGTTAAAAATTCCCATACAAAGATTACAAGACTTGCAAGCATAATTGGTGCAAGAAATAAAGAACAGAGGAGACGCAATGAACCAAGACTTGGAAAGAATAAGGGTTGAAAGAGCCCAAGTGAAATCACAATATGATATGACACTTCAATAAAAGAAGGAGATTGAAGGCCTCATAGAAGTAGTTCTGAAGAATAATGAGGGGGCTGAGGAAAGGGCCAGGAAATCATTACAGGAGAAGGACAAAGCTAAATTCATGGTGCAGAACACACAAGAAGTTGTCCATAAATTACACAAGGAATTATTAGAATTTCCCCTGGTAATAGAACCCACTATGGAAGAACAATTGTTGAATATTGGTGAAGTCATTAAGGGATTTTGAGAGAAGATCCATGATCTACAACTAAGGAGCATTCCTGAAATTCCACCATAGGTGCACGAAGTTAGGGTGGGGATGGAAATGAAAACAATTGCCAATATTAATAAAGTAGAAGACAAATAAAATAAAAAATGCGAGGAGAGTGCGTAGGTGTGGACAAAGCTCATGGGAGACCCTAAAATGAATGCCATAGAGGCCAAGGTAAGAGAAGCACAAGAACATGTGCATGAGGTAGAAAAAAAGGAAACTACACTACCACCAATAGAGCGTATGGCAACCATTTTGGCTCAATGACAGGCATGTGTAAAAGTGGACAGACTGAGGGACCAACAAAATATCCTTCCATGGAGACTAGGAACAAGGCAGGAAGAAGCAGTAAGGATCATTGGAGAATTGATCACTGTTCAAGGTAAGGTCAAATAAGCAGTGGTGGAGGTAGAGAACAAACTCACAGAATTAATCTTGTATTCCATAGAGGAGACAACAACAACATAGTTCGTAGTTTTCAAAGAGGTATAGGTCAGTAAGGTTTCCTCTCAACACTTAATTTCGGCATGGAAGAATAGAAAACATGCCTAAGTGGCATGGTATGAGCCATAGGTGATTGTTGGGGATCTGTTGGAAAATAAATTTTGGATACAAGGTTGGGATAAAAACCTAAGTATAAGGAAAGTGCACAGAAGGAAGAAAGTGCGCAAAAGGAAGAAAGTGTGGAGAAGGAGGAAAGCATGCAGGAGGAAGAAAATGCACAGACAGAAGAATAAATCAAGAAAGTGATAGAATAAAGCATGAGTGAAGGAAGAAATCATGGCATTCCATAAATACAAGAATAATAGAAAAGAAACATGAAGAGCGAAAAAAAAAGAAGGAAGCAATCGAACGACCAGTTAACTGAGGTGGCCATGCATTGTAATGGGATAGTTTTGGGATAAATAGAATAGGGTTTTAAGACCTAGAATTTGAAGTATAAATATGTAATGGGTTGGGAGATTAGTGTGTTGGAAAAATATCATACCAAAGTTGTGAATGTAATAGTTGGTTAGCAAAGAGATAGACGAACAAAGAGAGAGTTTGGAGAGGATATTGAGTCTTGTGGTATCTAATCATATATCCGTGCTTATCAATTATGTTGCTATGATTTGTAGAATATAATTAATTTATCAATTAATTATGGTGTAATATTCATGACTTTGACTATGAGGAATATCTGTAATAATCGGAAATATGCTAAGAAGAGGAATCTAAAAGAAAGTAATACTAACTAGAGCCGAATCACATGCATAAAGAAAAGAAGGAACAGTGAATCAAGTGTCTGTCTCCCTTTCCCTTACTACTACCGAAGAATGTTTCTTGTGGTCTCAATAGAAATCTCGTGTGAGACTTCATTTGCGCAAGCAGGTGATGCAGAAAGGGTTAGTGTCTAGTGGGGTTTTTTTTTATAGTTAAACCGAACCTTGGGTGTTACAACCTGTGTGCAAACAAGTTAAGCCAACACTACTGCAACGACTCTGCCCATTCAATATTCATATTCATTGGGAGTCTCCAAGTCAGGTGGCTTAGAAAAATACTCACTCTGATGTGGAGTAATCTTCCTCTTCATCTGTAGACTCATCATCTCTCTGAACTCTAACTTCTTCCTTTCTTCATGTGGATTGATCTTGCACTACAATTCCTGAAAGTACAATCTCTTGGGCTTGTTATTTATTGACATTCTCTTCTTTTATTTCTCATACTATTGAAAATCCTATGATCTCTGGGACATGTTCTTTATTCACTTGTTCTTATTGTTTTTCATTTCTTCTCCAAAACTTCATGTATCTGACATCTTTCTTTTTCCTTGTAGATTTGTCTTCATCTTGTACTATTTCCATTCCTGAAAGTATGACTTTTGGGTGTCCTTCATTCATCTGCTCTTCATTTACCTATTCTTGTTTTATTTTCCATACTTTCTTATATCTGATATCAGTGTTCTCTTTCATAGAAATATACATCATGCTTCTACAATCACGAGATATGCATGACCATAATTATGGCATTTGTAACATTCAATGTTATGTGGGGCCACATAAGCATTTCTTGCTTGAACATTTTTTTCGTAAGCCCTCCAATATGCAACTTTATGTCCAAAGTTAGTACAATAAAAACAATGACCATGAAATAAATTTACATACTTGGGAGTGAATGATCTTATTTATGATGTAGTCCCTTCTTAATTCCTACCTTGGTTGATCATGATCATGATTGAAGCTTCTTTGTGGCTTGAATGTGGAGGGTCTTTTTGAAGATGCGTCTCTATCATTTTTCTTTGATTCTGGTTGGAAATGATTCCTTCCTTTGAGTACTTCTACATAACTCTTTCTCTTCTCCTCATTCTGCTTTTCTGGCAACCTCTCTTCTCTACTTCCTTTCTTTGTGCTACTATTTCATCTTCCATACACTGCTTCTCTTCCATATGATTTTTGTATGTTTCTTCAATCTTTCTTGCTTGTTATAACTGAGATTTTAGTTTCATGATGACGTGTTGGGATTCTTTGAAACTTTCTTTAGACTTATTCTTGACTAATTGTTCCTCGAGAGACTTGTTCTTCTTCCTTTGTTTTGTCAATTCATCTAAAGCATTTATTAACTCTGCTTCAAGTTCTATTATGCCTTCTTCACAATTTTCTTCTTCTAAATATGTCTGACATGATGAGCATCTTTCTTCTTGTTCTATACTTTCACTTTCTTTATCATTCTTTGTCTTTGTGATAATATATTCCTTAGAGTAGAGATTATGTAGCTTATCCCAAAGTTCTTTAGATGATGAACATTTTCCAAATTTTTCTCTTATTGGATCAGTTAATCCTTCCTAGATGAAATCCATTTATATTTTGTTGGTTCTTTTCAATTACTTCTTGGTTGCAATATTTGGCTTCTTTGTAGTGGTGTATCCTGTAACAAATGAGTACCAAACATCATATCCCCATGCCTATAAAACAAAATCATCCTGATATTCCACATCTCATAGTTTTGACCAATCTGACCATCAAACAATGGTATTACATTATCTATGTATGCATTGTTCATGATCTCCATGATCTTCCTTCCAGTGGTTAAATTATTTCTTGAAGGAACCTGGCTTTGATACCAATTGTTGGAATACTGAGAGGCGGGGGGGGGGGGGGGGGGNAAATTGGTATAAGAAATTTTACCACTTTTAACCACAATATATAAAATTTAGCTTAATCAACAATATATCATCAGTATATCATCAATGTATCATCAGTATATCATGAGCATATAAACATAAGCAACATCACATCACATCAAGTACACAGTACACCATAATTTACATGGAAACCCAAACGTGAGAAAGCCACTGAATGATTTCTTATATATATCAAGAATACATTCATAGGAAGAACCAACTTCCAAATTCTCTAGCACCAACTGGAAGGAGGAAACAACCCCCTGATTTATAGGTACCAACTTGAAGGAAGCTACAACTCTCTGAATTCTCTGGTTCCAACCAGAAGGAGGATACAACCACCTAATTCTCAGGCTCCAACCTAGAGGAAGCTCCAAATCCTTTTGTTTCTTGGCACCAACTGGAAGGAGGAAAGAACCCCCTTTCATTTCCCTATCTTTCCTCCCTAGAATATAAGTGTAGACCAATTGTCACTACAACAATCACTACAACTGTCACTGTAACTACAACTACAACTTTCAGATCAACCTGTAACATGTCAACCTGTCACTATATCCAATCTATCACTTTCAAACTTTCCAACTTGTCACTGTCACCGATACTCAACCAGATCCTCTCACATGGATCATATACCAAGGACACCTCTCAACTAGATGTCCAACATCACCAACACATGACTCTACCAAGCATGTACCAATATCACCAACATACCATCACAAGATATGTGTCTCAACCATGTATCAAAGCATGTACMAAACCATCCAATTGTACCATACCAAGCATCAATCATGTGCCACAACCTGTACCACAACAAGTGCATCAACCATGCACCAATAGCTATACCAAACCATTCATCAACCATGCACCAACACCTGTACCAAACCATGCATCAATCATGCACCATAACCTATACCAAAATGTGCATCAACCATGCACCATAACCTGTTCTATATGCCTCAACCATAACCCATGTACATCAACCATGTACCAATCATATATCTCAACCATAACCATATACCATATCACTCATCATGCCATACACCATGTACCATAGGATATATCAAGCAATTAGTACCATCAATGGTGTACCTCAACCAAGTACCAACATCACCAAGAGATATATCTCATACATGTGTTGTCATATACCAAGTGTAATCCTCAACAATGTATCAATATCAATGACAACCATGCACCATGTGCCAATGCTCCAAGAGTATACCAAAAATAAACCTCAAGCATATATCATCATCATTATGTAGCAAAACTAGATACCAATACAACCAAGATGTATTACTACTCAATGCACCATACCAATATCACCAAGTTGTACCATGCATCAATAAGACATGATTCTCAAGCATGTGCTATACCATCCCCAAGCATAAGATACAATCACATAAGCATACATGTGACTTGTAGCTGACTTGTTGTATTGTAACAATGAATTGTAACTCTTCCACAACCTTTAGCAGTCTAGTACCAACATTTCCCCCAAATTTTCCTTAGCCTAATGGGACTAAGACTCCCTGTCACGCGGGGCCTCTCGTGATGTCCCTTAGTAAACTCGTGGGGGTGCCTCATGTGACACCCTTAAGTTGACCTACAAGGGCCTGCTAAATTAGGGTTACACAAAAATCCTAGCACTCTGCATATTCAAAAATTTCGCTCTTTCCTCGCACTTTCTCTGCTTCCTCGTACTCATTGTCAAATTCACCAATAGACCAACCAAAATACGAGGCCATAACAATATCACAAGATAGATATTCAATGTAATTGTGTGTGTCTAATGAATGTTTCATGATGTGTATTTATACTTTTGCTAGGTAACCTCTTTCCTTATTCTTAGGGATTCTTGAACTTTATTGTTGCAACAACTTTACCCTTTCATTAATGACTTGTAACCAATTTAAGGGCTTGTTGACAATTCTTGGGGGCTTCCAACTTCATAAGGCCATATCTCCCTAACCGTGAGGAACCACATGGCA
This sequence comes from Picea engelmannii, assembly GCA_009831015.1. Lineage (NCBI taxonomy): Eukaryota > Viridiplantae > Streptophyta > Pinopsida > Pinales > Pinaceae > Picea > Picea engelmannii. The sequence goes on from ML782729.1 coordinate 178,064, forward strand.
TACCACCTGGCGTACCACCTATCAACAAAAACAAAATGACAAGGACTTTCAATATAAGAGTGTATCACATGCATTTACACTGTCCTTCAATTCCATATTCCTCAATCAACTTCGGGTACCATAACCACACCTCTGGGAATTCATGTAGATTTCATCAAATGCACCCAACACATATGCTGACATCGACCACTCAATCAATGACAACTAACTCACCATTAATATCAACCACATCTCTAGGTCTTACAAACTTCTTCAAGGTTTGACATCAATCTCTAAGGGTTGACATCAATGACAACCAGCTTTCCAAACCAACTGTCCAATAGGAGGGACTATACTTATGCATCTAGAAAGAGAATTTCATCCCTAAGAAGGAACATTTTAGAACAACCTCGGTATGGATTCGTCTATATTCCCTCCATCAAGAATACTAGAATCCTAATATCTTGGAAGGTATTGGAAATACATTAGGATCCTTTGTTTGAATGGAAGATGTCACACACTAAGGAAGATACACTTCATATGCCTAGATTTGTGTGTACCTTAATGTGTCCAAGGAATTACAAGCCTCAATAAGCCTTAGATTCAGAGACACAGAGTGGATGCAAACAATTGACTATGAACACATTCCTTTTCGTTGTCGTAAATATCATTCCCATGGTCACTTGTTCATGGATTTTCCTCAAAACAAGCCATCAGATCAACCCAAACCTCAACAAAAAAGGGATGTGGAAGGTGTTGGAGCCGCCCCTGTTTTTTCACCTCGCGCAAATTTTCAATGTTTAATACTTGAGATCTAGGGTTGTTTTTCTTCTCCTTCTGAAACCATAAAACTCTCAAATCTTGTTGCACGAATAGCAATCTATTTTCGCTTTCAAAAAAGGTCCTTTTTTCGCAAGAGCGTTTTCTCTCTTGTTTTATTTCGGGATGTCGCCAGTCGGACACTTTAAATATTTGAATTCACAAGTCCCGAGTCACGAAACTACGAACTCGTTCTTTCAATATTTCACCCAAGGCATTGACTGTGGTAAAACCTTTAACACTTGATTAGGCATCATCGGTATTTCGCGCTTCGACATTCTTCGAGGGAAATTTTTTGTTCTTACAGCCCCGATAGCCAAGAATGCGATGGCTTTTGTGGAAACCTTGGTTGATAACTAAAGGTAAAAGACTAACCACGGTTAAACTTGGTTCTCGGCACATCGTCGCTCGGCATTTTCTTTCATTAACTCAAGATATCCAAAACTCCGATTCACGAAGTTGCGACATATTTATATCAAGGTTAATCAATCGCCTAATCTAAGATTCCCTTCTCTTAATTCGAGCCTAATTATCGCCGCGTCGCGATATCGCGGCTCGGCATATCATTCTCCTAAAAATTTGTCTTCGAATTCCCGAGTCACGATATGGCGATTAAGTTAATCATATCATTAAGGATCCGCCAATCACGATTACCATTGATTACATTAAATTCGGACCTCGCAATATCGCGAGTTGAAAGGACAAAACGCGAAAACAAAGTTCGCGATGCAATGAAAGGCGAGGAAGTTTTTTAAGTCAATAAGATTTGTAATACTTTAAAATTAAACGGAATACGTCCCACGCTTCAAAATTGGCACACTTCACGAGGTGTTTATTTATTTACTCCCCATAACCCGAGTACCTGTCAAGCCACCCAATATTCATGACATTAATGAGAAATTAGGGTAAATCCACGAAGAAAATAAGATCGGATTTTTTCAATAAATTTGGTTTTATTCGCGATTTGACAGACTTATGTCAAAGGTACATGATTTTCAAATATATACGAGATTTCATTTTATTTTTTAAAACATTTCTTATTAACGCATAGAGCTCACCTTTCCCCAAGGATACTCATTTCCGCATGCATACACAGGTTTACTGCAGAAGAGCTAAACAACAAGATTCAGCTATGGCACCAAGGAGAGCGGCGAAAGCGAACGTCGAGGTTGCGGCACAGAGTTCAGACAACATCTCAGACACTTCTCCTCGGACTGGCGTCTCAGTAGACACCTGGTCCACTATCTCAGATATTCTGAAATCCGGGTTGATAAACTGCCCAGACTCAGATGACGATGACATTGATATTGAAAGGGATGACCTGAACACTAAGTATAAGACAGTTGTTCAGTCGGGGATGCACCTGGTTGCAACCAGACCTCGGTTGCTCCCATACTACGACATGATCTGATGGGCATTGGATCATGTCGACTTACCCACTAGGACCATCATAAATGACCGACGAAACACGGTCGGGACTTTCAGACCAGAGCATATCCAGTCTATGTATAGGCTGCCAATGACTTTTGAATATACATATGGCAGTGAATTCCTGCAGGAATTCAAAAAGAAGGAGTGCGAAGAATATGATAAAACCATGGGTGGTTTGATAAAATACTGGGTTTCGCGCTCCGCAACATTTAGAGTAAATGATAAGGGCGTGTATTCAATTTCTTCGCTGGAGCCACCATTCATATATGTGGCAATGATGGCATGTCGGCTTTTCGGCAGTGAGGATACCGCACATTTTTACATCCGGTGGGTACCCCTCATCTTTCGGGTAGCAGAAGTTAGCTCATTCAATTGGTCGAAGATGCTCTCCGATAGTTTGTTTGACAGGGTCACAGAGTACCGGGAGAAAAAAGCAGCCGGGAGGACATTCGGATTTTTCATGTCCGCGTATATCATGGACGCAATTTGCTCCATGACGCCTTTCCCTTTAATGAATTGGGCTTGGAGTCCAACTGAGGAAAAAACTGTACATGAGTACCATGATAAGTTGTGGGAAAATAACGCAAATAAGTTTATTTATGAGATTTTCAATTGGGTGATGGTGCCCCTGCATGTCACCATTTTTGGTCTTACGCCACCCCGCATCTCTGATAGCATTGTTGCGAATTTGAGCCGTATCGCAGACTGGTACGTAGAGGAAGAATTCTCCTATTTGAGAGTTTTCGGAGCCACTGTTCCTCCTCTGGTGCTCCCATAATTCATTCCCGACAAGCTAGCCTGTCGCGAGATTGCTCGACAAACAGTAATCGGTGGAGTGAGCAAAGAACTCAAAGCGTCTGCCAAGAAGGTATGGCCATCTTTCCCTATTCGGTTGAATTCATATTCATTATTAGATTTTGGGCATGCTAAAGCTGAGGTTGCAGCCATTGAAGACTTGAGCCTAGTCTCCATCGAGTACAAGAAGCATGATCCTCAGGGGATCGTAAGCACTCATTTGGGAAATTGCGGATTAAAGAGGTTAGAACATGAAAGTTCGCCCTCAGATGATGTTTTCTGAGCGGCGAGGTCCTATTCGGAAGTGCAATATCGAATCAGATCTCTGGCACCCGAAGACAGGGTTTCTGTTCTAAAATTTCAGGGACATAGAAGAAGATGCCTTCCCGTTGTGTTGGGAGGTTTGGGACTTTCTAAGGATAAAGAAAAGGAGGCCGGAAGTTCTGCGGGGCAGACTTCTAATCCCGAAAGACGTCACGAACAGAATCCCGAACAGGGAAAAAGTCCCGAGCGAGAGAAGAGTCCTGAGCAGGAAAAGAATCCAGAAAAGGAGAAGAGTCCTGTGCGGGAGGACAATCCCGAAACAGAAAAAGAGGTTACTGATCCTCCCAAGGAGCATGGTCCTGAGGTGGAAATAAAAGACACAGACCCACCAAAAACTCAGAATCCGGAGGCAGGGACTAAGACCTCTGATCCCTCGAAAGAGCAAGATCCACTCAGCACACCAGCGAAGGCAGAAAAGCAGATCGGACAACCCATCACCTCTGTCACACCCTTGCAGTTAGCACAGGGAGGCGTTAATGAGGGATGGATTTTCAGGGAAGAACTAAGACCTATAAGGGCAGAGGAACTCCCCCCTAATGATTTCTTTTTTGACAGAAAAAGGAAAGCTGTAGTCAAGGAGGAATTTCATCAGGAGGGAAAGTCCACTAATAAAAGATTCAAAGTGATGACCGATGGGATGAACAAGAGGAAAGATGAATTTGCCACTAAAATTGCAGGAACGCTGGGAGCGTATGCAACAACAAATCAATTCTCAGTCGCGGCGTTAAAAAATTAGCTCAAAGCGAAAAATCGGCTGATCAAGACTCTTGAAGCCCGAATAGCTTCGGCTGCGGAAGATGCTAAGAGTCAAGCGAGTGGGGCAATAGAGCTGGCCCAATTGGCCGATAAGAAACAAATTGAAGTCCTCAAGACCAAACTTGAACAATAAAATTCTACGATCCGATATGGTCGGGCACAATCAGGCCAGCAGAGGGATGCGATTACACAGCTACAGACTCAGTTGAAGATCGCAGAAAGCAAGGCGGTTGACATCGAGATCATTAAATCTCAAGCGACTGATATTCGGAGCAAGATCTCCTCTGCTCAACAGAGCCTGCTAAAAAAAGTATGAGAGATTCAAGAAGACTTCTTATTAATACAACGAATCTCTGAGAATCTGATTAACAAAGAAAGGAACGCAGAAGCTGCTTGGGTCACTTTCCAAGAGGCAGTGATAGCGACCAACAACAGGTTTTCAGGGCATCCCGGGCTCACCATTGTCGAACAAACGAGGGGTAATATCTTGTTAAAGAATTGGGAACAGGATATTACTTTAAGCAAAGAGCAGGCTCAAAAAGTGGCAAATTCGTTAGAAGAGGCCGGCAATAACATAAATGGTGAGCAGTTGGGGATAGAAATTGGAGTTGACACAGAGGCGCTAAGGCAAATAAATATAGATCGGATTTCTCTCAACATAAAGGAGGGGAATGACAGAAATTCAGCAGAAATCTCCAAGATGGACAGGATAGACCCAGCTCAAATCTACAAACATTTGATTCAGCCTAGTGCACAACTTGGTGCCCTTGAACTCGTTGATATACAAATAAATGATAAACTTCCACAGTTGGCCCGAGAGTGCTATCTTGCCGAAGCCCGTTGTCAGGCCGAACCTTCACAGCTTGTGACCCAGTTTGTGGACAAGTGTATCATGTACACTGAATCCATGCGAGGACAGGCACCTAGCACTTATTGAAGATAGAATGGGTGAAATGGAATTATCTCGCTCCCCCCAGCTGTCAAGGAAAAACCTTCACAACTTGTATTTCATTTTTAGACAAGTGTAGCATATGTACTAAATTTAAGCAAAAACAAGCACCTGGCACCTTTTTGTAAACAGATTCGGACAGATGGAGTAATTTCTCTCTTTGAACCGAGAAGCATATTTTGTATAAATAGATCACAAAAAGAAGAGAAAAAGGCTGGACTTTTTTGGGAACTAACTGTAAGAGAGTTTTTGCATTAAAGGAGTTAATACAAGCAATCTGAAGATTCCCGATTCTGTCACGACTGTGTTGCAAGTTTGTTTCGTCATGTTCTTTGTTTCTTTTCATTTTTCTCTACATAATTGATGTGTATCACTGTAATTTAGTACGACCACTACTATGGTGAAAGGTTTGCATCTTTTTCTGTAATTGTCTCTTGTCTTTCCTCTGCACCAGCTMTTARCRGGTGTAAGACCAATTTACACTTAYADAATTKTATGTTTATTTACACTAGGTCAATTATGWYKATGTCAAYTGCTTCTTCTGTATATACGTGAGTTTTCCACTGACAGGAACTTCGCGTCATCTACAGCTTAATGTTTTCTCCCATCTCACGTTATTTTATCGGAAACAACACAGTTACAGGAAAGGGCCTTCAATTTGCATCCTTATTTCATTTTTTCATGCAAGGTTTCTCTTTAGTTCGTCCTAATTGAAACAACAAATAAACTATCTCTTTAAAAACCATTTCCATGCTGGAACTGTTACTCAATGACTGTTCCCGCAACAACTCAACCTAATATTCAACCCAGATTATCTAGTCAAATACATATCGCTTTAAATCTCTTAGACACAATCCTTAAAACCGCGAACACCCGGGATGAATTGGAACAATCATGGGAAGCCATTGAGCGTGACATAACTGCTCAAGAGCAGTTGGAATCTAGATGACGAGAACGTAGAAATCTGCTCTATTTTCTCATACCGAAGGTTAGTATAATCTTGTATCAACCTTTTGTATACTTTCGGATACCTTGACACTGTACTTTAATCCTTAGTACAGACTCAAGAACAACAGAAGGATTCGAAAATATCTCAACAAAGAGAAAGATCCTTAGAATGAAAACACCTCAACCCAATCCTAAAGGCCATCAGACTAGTAACAAGTTTGAAAATTTAGCAATAATATAATAACATCAACTAGAGATCCAAACAAGTGAGGAGAAAATCCAGTCGAAGAAGAACTATATCCAAGCCACAGGACATGAACCCAAGACAATGGAGAACACAGACGTTGATCTACATCAAGGAAACACCATAATCAAATATCGAGATGAGGAAATGAAGAATATAGAAGAAAGAAAAAAAACTCAGGAAGACAATGATGAAATGGGATTAGAAGGACTAGATCTACGAAGTATAGTTGCAACCTATGCAAGGAAATCATTTCATTCAATTCCAGAGAATCAAATACAACTCCTAAAATCATCCCTCCTCAAATCAAAACATAAGGAGAAAGAAATCACTGCACATAAAGGTAAGCATACTACAACATATTCATTAGGAATTAAAAATTCCTTAGCTAAAGAATCTATTAAATTAAATAGGTAAGACAAGAAGAGAGGTCGACCTTCTAACAAACAACTTTTTCAAGAACTAGGGGAACTCCTAGTTAATTCGGGCATAATCAAAAGTATGGTAGAAAATTTCTCATCTCAACCCCAAAATTCTCAATGAAAGTAATCTCCTGGAACATAACAGGTCTCAATGGCCCTAGAAAACATAGAACCTTGAAAACTCTGACCTCTAAGGAAGAATCGTTTATAGTAATGACTCAAGAAACCAAGTGCTTGTTTGAATTTCTAGAGAAGATAGCCTCAAAATGTTGGAGGGGAAGCCAAACAATAGTTATTAATGCAAGTGGAGCCTCTCGTGGCTTGGCCATCCTATGGAATCCTTCATGTATCTCCCTCAACATTTTCTTTTCAACTCGACGTTCCCTCTCAACTAACTTCCAACTTGTCGACTCAGATAAAAAATGAATAGTTACAAATGTTTATGGCCCATAATTGTTGTCGTACAAATTATCCTTTCTAGAATCTCTTCAAAGCCTAAATCCTTATACCTTTCACACCCCATGGATTGTTGGAGGATATTTCCATATCACCATGTCCCTCTCAGAAAAAAAAGGGGGGATTAAATCGACTGGAGTTGGACTCAGATTGCTTCAAGGAGGTTTTGAACAACCTAAGTTTGGTGGATTTGGAAACCAATAATGAAATTTTTACCTGGAACACCCATAGGAGAGGCCCTCAATGGATAGCCTCACGCCTTGATCATTTCCTAGTCTCAGATTCCATTTTACAACTTAAATATGCTTTAGCATCCTCGATTCTACCTTTCCAGGGTTCATATCACTGGACAATAGCCCTTACCATAGACATCCAAGATAGTCCAAAGAGAATACCCTTTTGTTTTGAACAATTCTAGTTAAATAATCAATCCTTCTAGGACAAATTTGAGGGTTGGTGGAAATATGCGGATAAACCAATGGGTTCACCAATGTATCACCTTCAACAACACCTAAAGAATCTCAAACAACAACTCAAAAAGTGGAACAATGAAGAATTTGGGAACAACTTCATGGCCAAAAGATAACTTATGGAGGATATGCAATAGATTCAACAAAAAATGATAATAAATGGCCACTCAGATGAACTCATCGAGGAGGAGACAAAATTGAAAGATCAAATCTCTATATGAGAGAATTAGGAGGAACAACGATGGCATCAGAAATCAAGGTTTCAATGGCTAGGAGAAGGGGAAAATAATATGAAATTCTTCCACAATTCTATCCTCCAACATAGACACTCTAATCTAATTACATCGATCAGAGACACAAATGGAAATAAACTTAGTAACCACCGAGGAATATAATTTGAATTGGTTCAATATTATAGTACCCTGATGAAAGGACCCCAAGAAAAAATGAATGAAGAAATAAAAAAGATAACCAAGAACATACCTCAATTTATCACTGAAGAACATAATGAAGCCCTGATGAGAGAAATTTTGATGGAAAAGGTGGAACAAACAATCATGGAAATTCCCAAGGGTAAATCTTCTGGCCCAGATGGTTTTACAACTAAATTTTTTCATGCATGTTGGTATGTGATAAAACATGACTCTTGGGAAGCTGTCGAAGACTCAATAAGATACCTCATGGTCCTTCCTTCCGTAAATTCAACCTTCTTAGCCCTAATCCCCAAAGAGGAGAAGTTTGAATATCCTAGCAAATTTATACATGTATCCCTTTTTAATGTGATCTATAAAATCATTTCTAAATTTATTTCCAACCACTTGAAGTTGCTCCTCCCTCTTTTAATATTTGTGGAACAATCAGGTTTTGTGGAAGGCCATCAAAACCCGGAAAACATAATTTTGGTTCAAGATAACTTCCACTCTTTGAAATCGTCCCACAAGCCTGGATTGCTAATCAAGTTGGACTTGGCCAAAGATTATGATATCCTTAGTTGGGACTATATTGTTAATATCCTTCATACCTTTGAGTTTTCCCCTCCCTGGATTAAATGGATAATGTCTTTGTTTTTTATTGCTTTCTTCTCCATCCTAGTGAATGGATCTCCCTAAAATACCTTCTCCCCCTCCACAGGTATTTTCCAAGGTGACCCCCTATCCCCTTTCCTCTTTATTATTATGGAGGAAGGGTCAGGGCATTCTATTCAAGCAACAACAACTCAAACTAAGTGGAAAGGTATCAATCTTCATGGGGATGAAAAACCATCAACACATCAAACAATTTGTGGATGAAACTATGCTAATGGCCACTTGTAATAGCCCAATAAATTTAAACATCACATTATTTCATGGGCAATTTATTTCATAGATGGATATAATAACTTCATAACATAATATTGATCTTCATAACAACAACTTCAGTAACTTAAATTTAACAAGTAATGATTTCATAACAAAATAAAACAAATACGTAACTTAACAATTTACCTGGTTCTGATGCTAATTTATGTCTCCTTGCTACCTTGTTGTTGCCCTCCTGCTACCTAATACACAGACCAACATTGCCCAAACCTACTATCTTCCCTGCCAACTAGGAGAACTACCTAGCTCCAAGATATCTATGGATATCCTGGCCCCCGTGCCCAAAACCTCCAGCAACCCGACGCCTCAACTGATCAGAATGCCACTGCCAGAATACTCTTTGCTCCTTGCAAATCCACAGTCCTCCCCAATCCATCCTTTGTCGAATATCCCTCACATCAACCTCCCTCATTCCTGCTTCACCGACTCTTGCCTTTACTACCTTACCTTCCCTCGTCAATGTCCCTGATCCCTCCTTTAATGTTTTATCTTCTCGGGATTAACAGGTTATCCCTTTTTGGGTATGTAACCCGGTAATAACATATATTATTAATCTCTTAAATTTATTACTCATGTCATCAAATGTAATCTGTAGTTAAATTATTAATTAATTAATCACAATTATAACCTTTAATTAATTGATAACTTACTTAATTAATATCATTAGATCAATCTTTGTTTAATTAATATCTTGTTAAGACAATTAATCCCCTAATTACTTTTGACTTTACAATTCTTAAACATTTATCCAACTAGGGTCATTACATACACCCACCCTTCAAGAAACTTCGTCTTGAAGTTAAGGCATCTTATGGTACAAAGGGAAAAGAACATGGTTCACACATTCATAACAAGTAACTGACATTAACAGTAAGTAAGTCAAGAAATCTCGTACATACTAGTGTATATGTACAATAAATGCATGTGTAGCTAGTACATGCAAATCTCGTGCATATACTAATAATCAAAACTGTCATCCTTTAGTAATTTATGTATGCATTCAATCCAGTCAGCAACACTAGTCTTTTATAAAAGACAACAATCAATCAATTGTTTGAGAAATTCATTAATTACAATTATCCAGTTCAATAATTTTATTTTAAACAACTGTGGTTTAGTTACATAATAATGAATATTCATGTATACACATTTCTCTCTTTTTTTTGAAGCGAAGACATCAAATTCCACCACAGGACAGATCTCCATATTGTCTCAACTATTACTACTCATCCTTCCTCCCTAACCTACTTCCATATCCATTCCTATCCTTCCTCTGCTAGACTATCTTGGAGCATCAACTATATTGACCTAACTCCAAATAGAACCCGTAAGTGGAAGTGTCGCTATCTCAATCAAGCTTCCCTAGCAGGCATCTAACAGTCAACATCACATGTCTTGGGGAGCATGAACTAGCACCATTCTCCCATGACTTCAGGTTTCGGAGGATAAATGGTGGGAAATGCCTCCACCCCTCCTAATCATATCTAGATTCCACACCCTACAATGGAGGATACACGGTGGGAAACACCTCCACCCCTCCTAACAAAACTAGGGTCAACACCCTATAATGGAGGATACACGATGGGAAATGCCTCCACCCCTCCTAACAGAACTAGGGTCAACACCCTACAATGGAGGATACACGGTGGGAAATGCCTCCACCCCTCCTAACAGAACTAGGGTCAACACCCTACAATGGAACATACAGGGGCACCGTGTTGCTGGAGGTTTTGTCATCGTTTATTCGGTTTTGGACAGTGTCAGTACTAAAATCATGCACTAGTCCACATATCATAGCAATGCATCCAAATCAATATAAATTTCACATATAATATTCATACCATAGTGTTCCTCGGTTAGTGGTCCTGATATCCACTTTCATCATCATTATCTCTTGGCTATTTCATAGCCCATAACCTGCACGTTAGTCTGCAACACAAACTCATACATTTCTATGCATTATCATCATATAATTGCATACTATCATCATTTCAATTTGGTATCCCCATATCGATACATTAACATCAAAGTTTTCCAATTAGAATTAGATTTCATAATATCCCATAATTCAAACTCGTCACCCATTCACAAGATTATCATTTACCCAAAATATATTTCATCGTATCCAACATCATTCTAATAGTATTTAAACATTCATTAAATTCACATTCTCACAATATGCTGCATCATATACATCATCATCAATAACATTTAAACATTCGTAAAATTTACATTCACATAATAGATCGCATTACATGCATCATCATCAATAACATCTAAACATTCATAAAGTTCATAAATTTTAATGTTTAAGTGTATCGCTTAATAGTTTCACCATGATTAGAAAATAAAGTGTATAGGCCTCAGGTAATCCTGGTTGTCTAAGTCAAAAGGTGGTGTTACATACACCCCATCTTCGAGAAACATGTTCTCGAGGTGGTCAAAATAGTGAGGGATAGTCTTGCCGTAGTGTCTCGGTGTCTTCCCAAGTAGTAGATCCTAGACTATACTTGTCCCAGTAGACCTTAACTTGGTCTACCAGATGGTTCCTGAGCTGTCGGACTCTACGGTCCAATATGCGTAATGGTTCTACCGTGAGGGTTCCCACGTCCGATACCTGCAATTCCTTCCAATTTAGTTTATGTGATTCATCANCAACATAATGACATAAAACAGATACATGAAATACATTATGAGTTTTATGCAAGTGGGGTGGTAGTACGAGACGATAGGCAATGGGTCCAATTTTCTCTTGGACCCTAAATGGACCTATAAACCGAGGTGACAACTTTGTCCCCTTCCCAAATCATATGGTACTCTTATTAGGCCTGATACGAATGAAAACCTGGTCTCCCACTTCATAACTTCGGTCGATCATGTGTGCATCTGCATAACTTTTCTGCCTATCCTGTGCTTCCTTTAGTCTCTGCCTAATTTGAATCACCTGTTCCTCCATTTCTTGAATCAATTCTGGCCCAACTGTTACTTGGTCTTCTAGTCTATCCCAACTCAATGGTTTTTTGCATGGCCTCCCATACAAATCTTCGTATGGTGGCATTCCGATGGAACTATGATAACTTTTATTGTAGGCAAACTCTACCAAAGGTAGGCACTTCTCCCACTGGGTTTGATTATCCATTACATACATCCTAAGCATGTCTTCCATGACTTGATTTACTCTCTCTGTTTGCCCATCTGTTTCAAGATGGTAAGCTGTGCTTAAATTCAACTGAGTCCCCAATGCTGACTGTAAACTTGTCCAAAACCTAGAAGTGAATCTGGAGTCCCTATCTGAAATAATCTTCTTTGGTATCTCGTGCAAACAGATAACCTTGCTTATGAACACTCGTGCCACATCAGTAACATCGCAAGTGTCTCTAACCGGAATGAAATGAGTACTCTTGGTTAACTTGTCCACTACCATAAGAATGGAATTGTGTCTATGAGATGTGAGCGGCAACCCTACAATAAAATCCATAGAGATGACTTCCCACTTGGACATACGGACATCATGTGGTTGTAGGAGGCCTGCTGGGTGATGGTGGTCGGCTTTCACCTATTGACACTCTAGACATTTGGCGATGAAATGGACTACATCGCGCTTCATGTCTACCCAAAGAAGAGCTTCTTCATATCTGCGTACATCATCTTCACACCCGGATGTGCACAATAAAGTGTTCTATGGGATTCCTTCAGTATGATGCTTCGAATATCCCCTTTCTCAGGGATGTACATCCTTCCTTGATATCTTAACATTCCATCTATTTCCAGACTATATCCTTCATACTTTGGAACTAACTGCCTCCCACTCTGGAGGTTTGAAGTAACCTTTAAATACCAACTGTCTCCTGGGAGTTGTGTCATCACATGTTCCCTCAAATTGACCTTTAAGGTTACCAAGGAGAAGATACATGGTCTCCTAATCAATGCATCTGCGACCAAATTTAACTTTCCCTTTATGTACGAAATACAAAAATCGTACTCACTCATAAACCCACTCCATCACCTTTTCCTGGCATTCAAATCTCTTTGAGTGAAGAGATGTTTTAAAATTTGATGGTCCGTTTTCAGCTCAAAGTTCCGCCCCACAAGATAGTGCCTCCAAAGTTTCAGAGATAGCATTACAATTGCTAACTCTAAATCATGAGTTGCATATAACTCTTCATGCTTCTTCAACTTTCTTGATGCATAAGCTATCACTCCTCCATCCTGCATTAGCACGGCCCCCAACCCTTGTTTCGAGGCATATGTGCAGACCGTGAAGTCCTTTTCCATATCCGACACTCGTAGAATTTGTGCACTAATTAGTAACCTCTTAAGTTCAATGAATGCACTATCACATTCTTCTGTCCATTCATACATGACCCCCTTGCGTTGCAAAGTGGTGATGTGTTTCACTATTTTTGAGAATCCTTCCACAAATCTTCAGTAATAACCTGCTAGCCCCATGAAGCTTCTCACCTCATGGGCATTTTTCAGCACTGTCCATTCCATAATGGCCTTTACCTTTTCTGGGTCCACAGAGATTCCTTTGTCGGAAATGATGTGACCTAAATAGTGGATCTCTCTTTGGAAGAAGGAACATTTCGACAACTTCCCATACAATTTGTTTTCTCTAAGGCAAGACAACACTATTCGCAAGTGTTCCTCATGTTCTCTTTCATTCTTGGAATAGATGAGAATGTCATATAGAAAAACTTGTACAAATTGATCTAAGTACTTCCGGAATACGCTGTTCATGAGGCTCATGAATACTGCTGGCGCATTGGTCAATCCGAAAGGTACCACAACAAAATCGTAATGTCCAAATCGAGTTCGAAAGGTAGTTTTTGGGATATCACCTTCCTTAATCCTTAACTGATGATACCCTGATCGCAATTCGACCTTTGAGAATACCGTTTCTCCTTTCATCTGATCGAAGAGGTCATCTATTCGCGCCATTGGGTACCTATTTTTCACTGTAGCACGGTTTAAGTCCCTATAATCTATACACAGTCGTAAGGATCCATCTTTTTTCTTTACAAAAATTACCGGTGCACCCCAAGGTGAGACACTGGGCCTTACTAGCCCTAAGTCCAGTAACTCCTTCAACTGCATTTGCAATTCACAAAGTTCCGGCGCCGTCATCCGATACAGAGTCTTGGATATTGGTTCTGCACCAGGTTTTAGCTCAATAGTAAAATCAAGCTCCCTCTCAAGAGGTAACCCTGGTAACTCATTTGGAAAAACATCCTCAAATTCTAACAATACCGGGTACTGTTCCAATGAGGGTCCCTTCCTTTCATTCACTGCTTCCACTACATAAAGTTGACACCCTTGTCTCAAGCATCGCTTGACCTTCATAGTTGATATAAAGTGTAATGACACTTTTCTCTGTACACCCTGGATCTCTACTGGTTTTCCTTCATCATCGACACAAAGCATCCTCTTTGCGAAACAATCTACCAAAGCTCGATGAGCTGCTAACCAATCCATTCCAATGATTAAGTCATATGCCCCAAGAGCAATGATGTATACCTTTAACCTGGTAGTGCACACTCCTAGGTCTACTATACAATTATCGACACTAGGTCCTACAGCTTGTTTTTCCTCCAAATCCATCTCGACTTGTTTAAAGTCATCATGCTCGTAGGCTGCCAACCCACTCTTTTCTAATGCAGATGGTGAAATGAAACTATCTGTCGCCCCAGAATCAAACAAAATCTTAACATTGATATGATTTAGTATACCTGATGACTCCACTACTGTGTATTGATGTTCGGCCTGGCGGTTATTAACCGCTGCGTAAATCTGGTGGCTGCTACTTGATCTCCCCATCGGTGCCTTTCCTTCTCTATGCACAAACCCTGATTGTAACTCTGGGCAGTCCCGCTGGTAATGGGGTCCTTTTCACCTCCAACGGGTAACACGAGATTGAACCGGTGCACTGTTATGTGACTGTCTCTGAAACGAGTTCCTTCCCCTGGAACCCTTTCCTGTACTAGCTATTTCCGGAGATGGTCGTGGACCTGTCTGCACCGTTGGCGATGAACGACATGTTGCACTAGCTGCCATTGAAATCCCTGTAGCTACTGTCCTTGGCATGACCCTGTTACCATATGGTGGTGGCCTTGAGCCCCCTCCCCTAGGAAATATCCTCGGGGTCTTTCCTACGAATCCAGGGTGATGCGGAAATGTCGGTCTTGTACCCCCGGTTAGGTTCATGTGCTCTTCCGCGTAACGCGCATTTTCCACCGCCTCCGCTACTGAAGACGGTTTCCACATCCGTACCATAGCTCTTATCTTCGGTTTCAATCCATAGACAAAGCGCTCTGCCTATCGTTGGTCATTGTCCATATACGAAACATATTTGACTAGTTCCATAAACTTGATCTCATATTCTTCTACAGTTCTGTTTCCTTGTACTAAGGCATGAAATGCCCCTACCTGTTGTTCCTCGTAGTAAGCTAGTAGATATTTCCTTCGGAACCTTTCCTCGAAAAGTTCCCAAGATACTGTGTCTGGTGAAATGTGTAGTTGTCTTTCCAAGTTGCCCCACTAGTTCAAGGCATTGTCTCTTAACTGAAAAATTGTGATCTTTGCCTTTGAGTTGGACGCATAGTCCCTTAAGGCAAAACACCTTATCATGCCTTCCAACCATGCTTCCGCGCGTTCACTGGCGTGACCTCTGGCAAACTCTGGAAGTTTGATCTTTTGAAATTCTCGCGTGATGTCTTCAGGTGGAGGTCCTCCACCTGAATCCCTTGATGCTTCTGGATTACCCATTCCAGACGACGGGGGTTCCACTTCAGTCCCTGTCGGTTGGCACCCCTTTAATGTCTCGTTAATGGCTTCCAAAGAGAGCAGTATGAGGGCTAGTTCGGTTGATGGTGGTG
Source organism: Picea engelmannii (assembly GCA_009831015.1). Lineage (NCBI taxonomy): Eukaryota > Viridiplantae > Streptophyta > Pinopsida > Pinales > Pinaceae > Picea > Picea engelmannii. Next base: position 193,890 of record ML782729.1, read on the forward strand.
GTGGTGCTGATGGTCTTGGCAGTGCCCATGATGATGCTCCCCTGCCTCGACCCCTTCGAGTCCTGAACATCCTGTATACTTTAACCTACATCACCCCCAAGTTGTCAGGGTGAGTTCAAGGACGTTTCATATTGGTGCTACTTAAACTTAGAAATAGGGTTAGGCGTAAGTTTTCTTTACTTGTCTGTAAACAGACATTACTCCATTACGGGATTGGCTAGGCTTGGGTTAGTATTAAGCATCTAAGCTTGTTTTCTTTGCCCTTGCGAAAATAATTATTGGTTCCCTTGCCCTGTAGCTACGTTAGCCTTGTGCTTTACTCGTCACTTCCTATGCTCACTCTCCTAATGCATATGCCACCTCCTTCCTGCTTGTCCTAGTCTAACCCTAACATCATTAATTAACTTTAATGTAGATTAACCTTATACTTAAATAAAATAATTAATTTAAAATTATCATTACACTAATTCAACCCAAATTAACTTTTCTTTAATTTTAAACTAACTTGACCTTTATATATATATATATATATATAAATAAATTATTTATACTAAATTATTTAATTTACTCTAAATTATTTGTACACTTTAAAATATAAAAATAAATAAACAAACACACATGGATTCGGGCACGCATGGATTCCACATGCCTGCCTGGCTTCCTCTAGCTCCCTCGTATCTAACCCCAAAATTCTACACCTATCAGCTCTTCGAATCCCTACGTGTCCTTCCTCTGCCTCCACCTTCTCATCCACTAAGACTTTCCTCGCATCATTCTTTCTCCACCGCAGATCTGCCTTTGCTCTATTCAGAGGTTTCCAGAATCTCCCTTGCCATGGCTCACATCCTCGCCATTGTTCTGAGCACCTTGCTAGCATTGGGTATTGTTGTATCTACTGCCAGTTCGTTTTGTAGAAACAGAGTACATTGATATGGTCACTTACAAGATCCAGGACCTGGAGTCCAGTCTCTTTAAAATATTGGGAACCAATCCCAAGTCTGTACAGTTTGCGGAGTTCCCTCTCAGGTATGGTAAGAGGTACGATTCAGTCTGCTAGCTTATGCACAGTTTCAGTACCTTCGTGAAGAACACGGAGTTGATCGAGTCAAGATATTGCATGAACCTTTCTTATACTTTGGTGATAAATGGTAATTTCCTATTTTTGCAGTGCGAAATAAAATGATTTGCTTGTAATTCTAGTTCTATACGGATTTTGGTATTTTGCTTTCATTTTATTTCATTTGTATTTTTAAATTTATTCATCTGTGTATACGCATGTAGTTAGATGTGTATATATGTATGCATATACATTTTCTTTCCGTATTGCCCACGCCCTTTTGCACCTAACTGTTAAATTCCCTGACTTAGTTTCGGGTTTCGTGGTTTCCTTATGCCCGATGCTGAGAGTTCCCTGTCCTCACGGACTCCCGATCTCCGATATGCCGATGCGCTACTCTTTGGCTTTAGCCCCTCCCCTGGCTATACTTTGGTCCATGCGACCCCCTCCTATGTGACCGCAGTCTTACTCCCTGTCGGGATTCGGGGTTTCGCAACCCTCAATGTCACGAATCTCTGTCCTCGCAATCTCCCGATCACCGATCTAACAATACGGTACTTTTGTGTGTTAGCCTTATGGGCTAATCTCTTGGCCCATATGACCATTATCCCACAAGGCCGTAGCCTTTTCCCCCATCGGGGTTTCGGTCCTACTCGAGAAAGAATTTCGTCACTTCAAAATTCGTGATGCCTTTTATCATTTACTTTTGGACGATGAATGGTTAAAATTTACAAAATATAATTTTTCCAGTTCCCCATTAAAATTTATTTAAATCAAGATATAACTTTAAATTTGCACGTTTTTCCATTTAAGTGTTAAAGAAATCAGGATTCGGGTTTTTCCTGTAACAAATGATCGACGTAAATTGAATCATGAAACCCCGATCTCCGATTTCGTGATATGCTTAAGTCTTAGTTAAAACATTATTTAATTAATTCTTTTTTAACGAAGGTTTAAGAGTTAAGTTAATTACGTCACGGTTTCGGGGTTCACGGTTCTATTAAAGCACGTCTCTCATCATCGTATTTCCCGAAACTTCGATTCCCTAAATCTCGATAGCTTAAACCAACGATCTATGTGACCTCCTCCCACATGACTTCAGTCCTTTTCCTTGTCGGGATTCAGAGTTTCCTAAGATGAAATGCGCATGTCCTCTGGACTTGCGAAAATCCGAATTCTGATATGTGGTAACTTCATCTAGCCCTCGGAGCTAGGCTCTCAGCCCACGTGACCATTGCCTCGTGACCACAACCTTCCCTCCTTTCGGGGTTTCAGAGTTCGCGATTTCGTAGTGCATGGACACTTTGTCCACGGAACTTGCGATATCTCGATCTGCAATGCAATCTGCCACCTGTCCACCGTTGACCCTTCCGTGGGCCCCGCTATCTCTTGGCCCATCGGGAAATTGCATTTCACGAATTCGCAACTCTCGCTGCTATGTACTCGGGACTCACGATATCCCGATATACGATGACAACTAGCTTCCACCACAGAGCTTTCCACTTTTCGGAAAATCGGGCCTCGCGTTTCTGAACTGCAAGGACCACTCATCCACGGGATCCATGATTTCTCAACTCCCAATTTCCCGATGGACGTCCTCCTATCGGGACCTTTCCCGATGGCTCTGATCACTGCCACGCATCCCAGGAACAGACGGTCCTGATTGCCTCTCGCTATTTCGGGGTTTTCGATGCTCTGATGATAGAAATCCTCTGTCAACTCAAAACTCTGGTAGCTGATATACCGATGGGTCATTTGATCTCTGCCACGTGTCTCCTCAAACGGACGGTCCAAATCGTTCTCTCTATTTCGAGACTTGAAATGTCCCGACTTCCTCGACCTCATGACTCCCGATTTCACGAACGTCGATATCCCGATGCCTTCACACCTCTCATCAGGATTTCTCCTCCTATCCTCAAGGACTTAACTCCCTCGCAACTCCCTGCAGATCTGACGGTTGTTAGGTATCTGCCTGAGATCTGACGACTCATATCCATTCTCCTACGTAATAGACAAATCTCCTTTGGGATAATGATAGTTATATGAACATTATGTGGTGCTAAAATTGCTCTCTTTGGCACGGTTAAAATTTGTATTGGTCTATCGTTCCTGAGATTTTACATTATTTAAAATTTATCGAGGCTAATATAGGCAAGTAGTTTACACACTTCCTGCGCAATACAAGTCTTCAGAATTTCCTTTTTCCTGCTGCGCATTGGCAGTTCCTCATTTAGGTAAGTTCCGGATGAAGTAGGCCTTTTCAAGGTCTTGCAAATGTCCTTGCATTTTATTTAGTATAATTTGTGTAGTTATTAAATTTTTCCAACTTCAAGCCTTAGATAGAAGCTTCCCTCGACATTTTCATCGATTTCAGGTGTCTATTTTACCCGAAACTTCATTGACAAGTGTTGCTCAAATAAAAATTAAATTATCAACTCTCTTTTTCGTGCTTAATAGCTTTATTAGGCTACTTTAATGGTAGCCATTTTATGGGAAGTGATCCTTCAACTATCTGGTTCGATGTCGCTATTTTAAAGGGCGTTCCTTTGAATATTCAGACTAATACTATATTAGCCATTTATGATACCGTTAAAGGGTATTACCTAAATCGATTGTTTGTGATATGTATAAGACCATTTCCTTGGATAATGTAGGGGTACGACTTTGAGTATATTTTCTGATACTGTATCAGTCATATTGGGTCAAGCTGAATGTTGCTTGACATAGTCTACTAAGACGCAAATTGACGTGTTTTGTTTACAGGTTAAGCGTGGCTGGATTTAGCATTTGGGGTTTTCAGCCCTTAGGCCTAGATTTCGAACTAAGATGCTCTCATACCAAATGTAATAGCCCAATAAATTTAAACATCACATTATTTCATAAGAAATTTATTTTGTAGACGGAGATAATAACTTCATAACATAATATTGATCTTCATAACAACAACTTCAGTAACTTAAATTTAACAACAAGTAATGATTTCATAACAGAATAAAACAAATATGTAACTTAACAATTTACCTGGTTCTGATACTAATTTCTGTCTCCTTGCTGCCTTGTTGTTGCCCTCCTGCTACCTGATACACAAACCAACATTGCCCAAGAGATGTTATTCCTATTTTTGGAGGACTTAGAAAACGAGAAAATATTAGTCAGTGCAAAGGAAGATAAAATTTGGTGGGGTTGGTCGACCGAGGGATCCTTCATAGTCAGAGAGGCCTAAATGCTTACTATAGACTCCCAAAATCTCCCCAAACTGAAGATTTGGAGAATAATATGGGAGAAGAACTTAAGGCCTAAAGTCTCGACTTTCTTATGGCTGATGACTCAATACATGACGCTTACTTGGGATAACCTCTATAAAAGAGGATTTTCCGAACCCTCAATATGCTCTCTTTGCCTCTCCCAGGAGGAAACCATCGAGCATATTTTCAACTCTTGCCCCTTCGTGGGTTATCTATGGAACCAAAGTGTAATCCTCTTTAGGAGAAGGGGTCGCATAATTCATTCTATCTTGGCCTCCATAGAAGAGTGGCCTGAATCTATTATTCACAAACCTATAGTCAATCACATGTGGAATATCCTCCTAGGATTTTTTCTATGGGAAACCTATAAAGAGCTCAATAGAAGAACTTTTAGAAATGAGATGCAACATCCTGGAGAATTATGTTCAATAATAATCAAATACATTAAGGAGATAATAGTTACACAACCATGGAAAGAAGAGAAATGGAAGACGAACCAGTATGAGAGTAACATTCTAAGATATTTTTCTATGGAAAATATGTTGTCCTCACTTTTCCAAGTCTTTTCACCACCAAATATTACAGATCCTTCAAGTTGGGCGCCCCCTCCCAAGGATTCCTTAATATTAACTTTGATGGGGTGGCTAAATGTAACCCTGGCAAGGCTGGCTTGTGTGGCATCTTCCAAAACGAGGGAGGATAAATCATTAGTACTTATGTGGGAAATCTCAACCACACCAACAACAATGTAGTGGAACTCTTAGCTCTAGAAGAGGGTCTCATTATTGGAAGGTAGAACAATTGAAGAAAAATAATATTGGAGGGATACTCTCTCTTGATAGTTAACATGATCAAGAGGATTCTATACGGGTCTCTAATCCCGAGAATAGCCTCTAGATGGCATCTCAAAGCTTCATGGAAATAATGGAAAAGCTAATTCGAATTATCCCCGCTATCATCCCTAGCCATGTGAGGAGGACAACAAAAGATTTAGTAGGTTTTCTAGCTAACAAAGGAGCTAAGCCTAGTAATGAAAAGTGGGAGATGGTTTGGTATCCAAACAAAAGGGATAGAAAGGTGACCAAATGTCTAATAATAACCAGGAATTAATGGAATCACTTGTATGGTGTGTGAGGGATGAAAATTGACAAGCACTCGGACCTGAGGCTAAAAAGACAATGGACCTAGAGGACATTAATGGTAGGGTCAATTGGAGGGTAGAGTAGGTACTCATCTTGGAGGAGTAAACAAGCATGAGGGCCAAATGATATAGACTTGTCTCGAGTGGCAACATGGGAGGAGGTCTCGTGAAAGTTTGTGGCCTTAAAGAAATCAATGACATTAATGACGAGACCAATAGTGGGTTAGGATGGAGGAAAGCACTCGCAACATCATCTCATGAAGTAAATGAAATGGAGGAAATAAATCTTTATACAAAGGCTCTACACGTTTATATCTAGGTGCATTCACATGGCACCATACCCCAACAACATGCAGAGGAGAGTCACCAACACTCTAGCCGTAAACCCAATGATTAATAAAATTTATAATGATGAAATGCCACTCAATGGAGGGAGATATTTCCTTGGGCGTGATGGAAAGAGGTATGTGATGAAATTTTTCTTCTAACTCTGAAGTTCTGAGAGTTCATAAGCAACTCCATCATAGGATTGCAATAGAGAAGCATTGTGATATTCAACTGGAAGGGGGGGCAGAGTCCCTCCCTCTAATCAAGTGCACTAGACGTAGAATGCGGCAAGGTTTCTAGGTAGCAATGACACTGAGGCATGGGCACCCAAGACGATATCGTCAAGGGGGTCAGTCACCCCCAGGGCCTCCAGCCCATGATCCTAGTAATGATACCTTGATGTCAAGGACACAACGTGAGTATTTTGATGTGGCTGACTCCTTGTATACAACCATTCCTCCTCGATTTCAAGACCATTTAGATGAAGTGAGAACAATCATTCACTAGGAGAGAATTATGACCATGGAGCAGGAAGTTGTAGAATCTACTATTCATTGGATTTCAGATGTGGGGACTACTCGGGAAAGGGAGAAAAAGTACTAGAAGACAATGGAGCTATAATGGAATGTTAAAATTCTCTTGGGTCAGATGCTTCAGACCAAGGAGGAGGCTCAAAACACAATGAAATTAAAGTTAGAAGGTCTCCACTTGATGATGCACGAAGTACTTACCCTCTTTCCCCAATCAAGCATGGTGTTAATGGCTTCAGTCCTGCGAAGCATGGAAATTTAATCCCTAGAGCAGACCCAAGACCGGTTGGTGATGCTGCTAGGTCAATGAGTCCTAGCCATTTCTCAAGTTTTTTATGAATTATCAAAAAACTTCTAGGATAGATACCCACGAAATAGACCATGTAGGTTTTTTTTTTGTTTTTCGAGTTCCTAAGACTCTGTTTAAACATTTTGGTCAAACAATTTGGACCGAGAAATTCTACTTATGCTACTGGTCTGGTTTCAACACATGCTTTTTTCTTATATTATATTTTACTAGATCCATATAATTTTTGTCTCGTGTGCTTAAAAATAATTGTAATATACCCTATATATTTACAAATTCACATTCCTCAAAGATATATCAAGTATTTGGCTATTAATATATGGCTTTAAAAGTAGGTTTTTCTTCTCCGATAAGAATTAGAAATGGTGCAACAATGCACCAAGGAAGTTGTGTTAAAGATCTATCTTTTATGTTCATATAATTTGGTTTGGGAAAACATTAGAGGAATTGGGATTGGGATGGCACAATTTCAAAATGAGAGAAAAATTATTGAAAAGTCATTGTATCCTATGAAAGCAACCTACTATACCATTTATCCCTACATAATGCATCTCATCTTTCTTTCTTTCTAGATTGTACACATCTGATATCTGTATGTTTCATGTTTACTCTCTCTAGGATTTAGGTGTTGTTTAATATAATTAGTTTTAATTAAGATTTATATCCTTTGTTTTAGTTTTTCTTGTGGTAGGTGATGACGATTTGTATCAAGATTAACAAAATGATATCTAGTGCCATTTGTTCAAATGAAAACAACACAAGTAGTCAATGGTCATGTATATGGTCAACACAATCATGAGAATGAACAAAAGGGTAATCACTACCCTAGTTATTAGAAATAGAGTGGGAGGTTATGTTCTCATGCCAAAATGGGCTAGAAATAGGAACTACCTAAGAAACACTATTTTCTACAGTCATTTTATTTTTATTTTTTCCTCAAAAAATAATTTCTAGAAAAATGGTCCATTTATAATGAATCTCAAGAAACCTTTTTTGAGAGTTTTGGAGATCATTTCTTACATTTTCCTAAATGAATGAGTCACTAATTTGGATGAAAAAATGTTTGGAAACTATGTGAACTTGATAACTTTTATTCATCTTGGTGGTGATCTATCATTCGATGGCTTCTACACTTTCATAGCTTAACCAATAAATCTCATATAATACATTTTATGCAAAACACTATGCCCTGTGTGATTTTAAACATATTCACATAGGCATGATATCCTACACTTAGATGGTTTAGTTCAATGATTTATCCTAATAAGCTTGATATAGTATATATCAATAAGGGTTATGCCTCTACCTCAATTGGTAATCTAGGCTTCCTCAGTCCTTAGACTCCAAGTGGTTATGAGTTCAAACTCACTAGTAGCTGCAACATGGATTTTGTGTGTCGCTAAGGGGCATATGGTCTAAAATTAGGCTAGTTTTGATGAGTTGTAGGTTGGGTTAAAGGTACAAAATTAATTCCCTCCTTAGTGGTAGTCGATGGGTCAACTATCATTGTCCAGGGGTCTAGTCCAAAGAAACTATGGAGTTTGATCCCATGTGGAGAAACAAAAAATAAATAAATAAACAACATAAAGTTGTGGACCAACTAAGTCTCTACCTATGTTGGCATGGAAAGTAGTAGAGAAGTCACAGAGAAGTCAATGTATCCACTAAACTTTATATACACAGTGAAAGTAACTCTGATATGTGAAGTAGGGAGGTCGTATCAATTAGTTTACAATCTAGTTTATGTTATTGGAGCAATGCATGGACTTGAACATAAATATTTCTTTGGAAGGCTCCATATATAGGTCAAACCCAGAGAAGAGTTTGTGGGAGTAGAAGATGGAGTTGTACTCTATGGGCCATAAAAAAGGGTAAAACTAAATGACACAGTGTTGGAATAAAACTTCAGTTAAGAGAGAAGATAGAGAAAATGCAATAAATTCATTGAAACAAATTATCAAAACATCAGAAAAGAACTAAGAAAACAAATTAGAACTAAAGAAAGAAGCCAAAATCATTAGATGATATGGTCTCACTAGGAAATCCATTTTAAATAAAACCCTGCGTATCATTCATACATTTTTTAATTTTGTTTATAAATAATTTATTAATATATCTTGATAGAATTTCAAATTGAATAAGTGTAGTTGATGTGTATTTTGAGATATTGCATCTTGATCATATAATCAGTTTGAATACAACAATTATTTGAAGTAGTTTGTTATCGAGACATGGTTTTGCTATGTTCTTTCCAGAATGATAGGTTTTAAATTATTAGTTTAAATAGTTTGTTATCGAGACATGGTTTTGCTATGTTCTTTCCATAATGATAGCTTTTAAATTATTAGTTTATGATAATCGAAGTACATAAAATGGATAGTTCAATAAATAAATGTCTAAACACACTATTTAGTTTTAAAAAAAAAAATTATCTTAAAAAAATTATTTTATATAAATTAAAATTGTTCATGAGGAATTGATACCTCCATTTCCTATTATGACAAGAATACCTATAAAAAAAAACAATACATATGTAAAAATTTCTTTACGATGTTATTTTTTCCATAAAGTCCATGTAATTTTCGGTCTTAACCATTCTTCAATTTTTCAAAGTTCGAATTATTTTGAGTAAAATGTCAAGATAATATTATCTAATAAATATTAGCCAATAAAAGTATTCTTGGTTTAGGGGATTCTAATAAAAGTATTCTAGGTTTAGGGGATTTTAATGATAGACAAAAGTTTTATCTTTTTTATTTAAAAAAGAAAAGAAAGAGAGAGATTACGTTGTGGTCTAAAAGTAACTCACCTAGACCAACCATGGCCATCCTATGGATAAAATCGTTATAGGATCTTCAAGAATACGAGAAGGTAATGTTAAAAAAATGAAAAAAACCTAAATAAATGGGTATTTAATAAAATATTATTAAAGAGTAAGCATGAAAGTTGAAGCTCAATAGGGACCCTCATCTAAAGATTTTGTTTAATGGCTTGTAAATCAATTTTGGCTCATATTAAACCAATTCTTCAAATTTAGCATTAAACGTTCTACTCTCTTTTCGGATATCGATTTCCAATTTATATGTCTATAGTGTGATTAACAAACAATTTTGTTAGCTTCCATGTGGATATGGAAGGGGAATGTTGGTATTTTGGGATTGAACAAATGCATTTCATATTACATGTAATATTGTGAAAGTGTTCTAACACCAAAACTACTTGTTTAATTTTTATATTATGCTCACTATTAATGGAAGGTGTTTTAGAAATAAATTTGGAAATACAACTTATTTTTCATTATAATCTAGAAAACCATTTTTCATTTTATAATGTTGTGTTCATATTTTTGTTTGTTTATTTGTAGATAAAAAGAAGCAAGAGTATGAAAAATAAATAATATAGTTTAAATGTTTTACGTATTTACTTTTTTCTGGTACATTTTTTTGATGATTTTTGTCCAAAATTTAGTAAGAAATTTAGAAGGATAGTTAGAATTGCATATTTTAGTGGTTGTTATTATATATTCTATGTGCACTGGGGTTTTTGAGGATGTTGAATTGATGTATGCATTTAAAAATGCAATTTGAAAAATGTAAAATTGTGATTTCGCCAACAATTGTGTTGTTGGATTATCGTGATAGTTGCTAGAAAAAGTTAAAAATGTAGAACATTTGCACTACATCAAAACAAACACACAAAAGAACAACAATGTTGTTTCACCAACCCCACATTAGGATAATAAAAGATTGGGTAGAAATCTTTATACATGAAATCATGCTTGGAAGAAGTCAGAGCCTAGATAATTCCAATGACACTTACATAGATGTTCATAATTCACACAAGTTTATGCTATACAATATGTTGAATTAGGTTGATCATAACAATTGCTAGTGACGATTCATTTTATTATCCATCAACATTGCATAGTAGCTTTGGTGTAACAACTACCATAGAGATTGAGATGAATTTGGAAATCCTTGGATCATCTTTATCCCATTATCTTATATTTACCATCATAATAACTTTGTTTCCAAAAATGAAGTCCTCTTCTTGGAATACTCCTGAGACTATGATGGTTGGGTATCATTCTTGCAGAACAACTCTAAAATTAACATGGAGAAAACTTGTCAAAGTGACAATTTTAGAATCTAAAAGTAAACTTCATACAATTGACCCTTTTAGGAACATGAATGGAAAGCCTAGATCTTGACAAACATTTTAGAAAGAAAAGCTTGTTCACCTTATATTACATATGGAAGCCCTTCCAACCAATAAGAGGTTAAACTTCTTATGTTTGAAGAAGTAGGTTATTTCACTGTAGCTATCTAATGATTGGTGAAATAATTATGATGGGCATTGAAGTTTTGTATGAATTCTATCTCTCCAAAATAGTTGAGATAGGTTAATTTCTTATACTTATAAGAAACTTGTTATGATAATATTTAGAATTTGTTATGATTTAACAAAATTCTTGGTTAGTTATATTGACATGATGGTTTAGTTTTCCTTTTAGGAAACTTCTTTGTTAGTTACATTTGTTGAATTTTTCTAATTTTCAGATCTGATAATTATTTCCTTATGATTTAAATGTTATTGTTATCATAGAATAATTGCATGCTAAAAATATCAACAAGACTTTAGTGAACCTTATGAGAGGTTATTGAAAGTAAATATTATATGAGATGATATATTACAATTTAGAGCCTCGATATATATACTTTGGCAGAGTGCTCTTTCATTAAAGGACATGTATTTTCCATTATTATTTTTTCATTAATTAATTATTGATTATTGATTATTTATATATTTATACATTATATTATAAATATATTATTGATGTATTATATTTATGTTGATGATTATTTCCTAAAATGCACATCTAATTAATATAGATCACTCCATCCTGGAGAAAGCAATGTGAGAGCACCTCGATTCTATCCACTCCTCGTTAGGAGAAAGACTACGCCTGGGCCATTCTCCACTAGCAAAGCTCCATGAGTGAATGAGTAATTTCCCTTGGTCAAATCAACATGACCAATCTGGGAGAATGTCTTCCCAATGTTGCTAACTGGAGAAACATCAACACTCCCTCTCAATGAGGGACACATTCTGCATCATACCTAGCTTGTCTCTAAAGTATACAAACTTTTTCTTAGACAGAGGCTTGGTGAGAATGTCTGCAATTTGCTCATCTGTGGATATGTACTGGAGCTTTACTCCTCCCTTTGGTTCCATGTCTCGGATGAAGTGATATTTGATCTCAATGTGCTTCGACTTGTCATGAAATATTGGATTTTTTGAAAGCTTGACACAACTTTGATTAGCACAGTGTATTAAGGTCATCTCTAGTTCTTGATTAAATAGTCATGCAAGAAGTTTTTGAAGCCATACTTCTTTGCGACTTGCAACACTAGATGTGATATACTCTGCTTTTGTTGTACTAAGTGCTACAAAATTATGTTTCCTGCTAAACCAGGATATCATAGTTGATCCTAAGCTCAAACAACACCCTGGGGTGCTCTTTCTGTCCATTTCATTCCCTTCCCAGTCAGAATTAGTATATCCCAACAACCTCACTTCACCACCTGAGTCATATCTTAGACCATATCCAACTGTACCACGTAGGTACCTCAACACATGATTTTTTGCAACCCAATGGAAGTGCCTGAGTTCAACCATGCACTGGCTCAGGGTGTTCACTGCAAAGCAAATATCTGTCCTGGTGTTAACCAAGTACATCAAGCATCCAATCAACTACTTGTACATAGTGGGACCCACCAGATATGAATCTAAAGAAGAATCAATCAACTTCTTTAGATTTGTCATCATAGGTGTATCCATGGATTTTCATTCCATCATACCAAATCTTCTCAAGATTGCAACTGTGTACTTCCCTTGTCCAAGGAAGATCTCAGCTAGTTTCTTCCACACCTCCAATCCTAAGAAATAATGCATCAAGCTAAGATCCTTCATCTCGAACTCAGAGGCTAACTCTCTCTTGGAATGATCAATGATTCGGTTTGCTCTCGTAAGGAACAAGTCATCGACATGTAACACCAAGATCAAAGGATCATCATCAAAAACTTGGTAATAAAGGTTGGGATTTTCTTCACTCCTAGTTAATCCCAAGCTCATCAAGTATCCATCAATCCTAGAGTACCATTCCTTGGGTGCCTACTTGAGTCCATACAAGGCCTTGTTCAGCCTACAAACATGAGATTCCTTCCCATGTACCTCAAAGCCCTGAGGTTGTTTTATGTACACTTCCTCCTCAATCACACCATTGAGGAAAAAAATATGTACATCCATCTGGTGTAATCTCCAATCCATGAGTGCTGCAATGGAAATAATGGTCTTGATGGAAGTGTACCTGGAGACTAGAGAAAACGTCTCCTCGTAGTGCACTCCGTCTTTCTCAGAGAACCCTCTTGACACAAACCTCACTTTTTACTTTTCGATGTTGTTGTCTGTTGCATGCTTGATATTGTAGATCCACTTGGAAATAACCATTGACTTCCCCTCAGGTCTCGACACTATCTCCCACACATCATTTTTCATGATGGAATGATATTCCTCCATCATGAAATCTCTCCAAACTTGCTAGCTTGTTGCCTCCTCATAACTCGATGGTTTAGAATCAATGATATGACTAATCAATGCCATATTTGATAATTTATGAGGTCATCTACTTTTCTTGAAAGTACCATAGGGAGTCGCAGGCCTCTCTACATCCTGCAATGTATCACGATGCTAGACTAGCCTCTTTTTGGTATCTAGAACAATGACTCTAGGCGGGTCCACTGGTTCAACTGGATTTGTTGAATTCTCTTGATAGTCTAAAGGATTATCAAATGGAATGGAGGGACTTGAACCCACATCCTTCGTAACCTCCTTCTCCTCACTATTGATATCCATGTGAGACTCTTTAGAACTCATGAAGTTTGTGTCTTTGTCAAAGGTGACATCCTGACTAACCTATATCTAGCGTTGTCCTAGAATGTAGATTATGTAAGCCTTCCATTCCTCATTGTATCCAAAAAACATCCCTTTCTTCCCAGAAGGCCTCAAATTCATCCGTTTCTCCTTGGGAACATAATGTAGACTGGACAACCAAATATCCTCAAATAATCGACCTCTAGTTTCACACTTTTGAAATCCTCCTTGGAAATCTTTTCCCCAAGATTTGGTGGGGACTCTTATTCTGGACGTACACTTCTACACGGGATGCCTCTCCCCATAATAACATGGGTAAATATTGATCATGAATCATGGCTTTGGCAACCTCTATAATGGACTTGTTCTTCCTCTCCGCAACCCTGTTCTACTATGGGTTGTAAGGAACAATCAACTCCCTCTTGATCCCCTCCTCCTTGCACAAATCACCGAAGTCCTTGGAAGTGTACTCTCTATTAGAAAAGTAGGTGTGCTCGTTTCACCATAGACAATATAGCAATATTGTCACACAAGCATAGGCACAAGGCCACCCCTGAGCACCTTAATCTTGATAGAGAGAATAATTTCGGATGAAGCCCTAGAACCAATAGAAAATTAAGGTAGTGTACCTCTCTCTATAGCTAGCATACCATGCAGAAATTCCAAACCATAACCAAAGAGAAAGTCCAAGACAAAACCAAAAATTCCAGTTGCAACAGCTGCAACTGCAACTCCTCTCCAAACTTGTGCACCACTGGTCTTATGCAGTTGTGAGGGTGAGAGTGACAAATGAGCTCTATCAACCTCTCATTTATAGTCCTCCAAGTGACCTAACTAGGCTGACTTCTACTCTTGGATACTAATAACTTAATATTACATTTTCTCTTGAGACAACTTGTCTTCTAGGGTTATTATCCAACTATTTAGGGTTTCTATAGATTTTTGGAATGTTCTAGTATCGTCAAAGGTTACATGTGGAGGTTAATGCCTCCCATAGCTACTATAATACCAACACTCCCTTCTATATTGGGAGGTATTAAATACAATGGTCTTGAGCACACATAGACCATTAAACTGATAGAATCATCATAGCCACATAGGTTATCTCATGGTCAAATCATGAGCACCATCATCACTATAAATATCATTTGATAGCATCAATCGCATCATCTCTTGAAGCCATACTCCATCTGGGTAATCGAGCATGATGATGAATAAGTCACTCACTCCATAGAGTGATACAAGAACCATTCTTCTAATCCATGCATATGTCCTAGAAGAATAAATGTTCCAACAGATGCTAGAATCCACACCATGGGCTACAAGGAATATTCTTCTAATCCAGACATATGTCCTAGAAGAATGATTGTCCTAGACCATTTTCCACAGAAAGAATGTCTTTCCATCAGCATATTGACTATCCATCTAGTTGGTAATCATCTCCAACACTAGTGATAGTCTCCATTGCAATCTTACCAATGTCATCCAATAGAACACAACTATGTCTATCCATAGTAGTATACAACTACTACCCAGTGGTACACAACCACGATTAGTAACACATGGCTACTAACGAGTGACACAGTCACTATCAATGGATCACACCCACCAAAGTAGCATACAACTACTGTCCAGAGACATACAATCTACACAAAAATCATATCATCTAATATCAACCTACATAAAACAATATTGTGATATAAAATGAGTCATCTGGGTCATTCTTCCACTCACATCTATGAGATTTGGAAGAGAATCTTCCCTCAAAAGGTAAAACATCATCCATGGGATATCTGGACTATTCTTCTCAAGCATAGAAGAATATATGTCCTTGATTTCTGAGCATGGACCATTCCTCCGACACTAATCACAGTTCAACCTAGAGAGAAAGAGTATGCCCTAGGGAATGTATGTCCCCGATTGCTAAACATGGACCATTCACCTAACTGGGCCATTCCTCTAGCACTAATCATAGTGAAACATGGAGAGAATGAGTTTGCCCTAGGGAATGACTGTCTAGACCATTTCCTAAGGAAATGATTTTCTTGCACCAACCTCCAAAACAGACCATTATTTGAAACTTCTCACAACTGTGAACTTTGAAAGAATGACTGCCTGGCGAGGCAGACCATTCTACTTGACCACTAATCAGAGTGACTTCCAAGAAGAAGGATTGTCCTAGACCATTCCCCACACTGGCCACAAGGGGAATTGTTGTCTATGGTACATCAAAAATATGCCAGACCATATTCATTACGAAAATGACTATCCGATCTGGACCATTTTCAAAAATGGAAAATGACTTTCCATCAGAAATATCAAACCACTTTCCAAACTAGAAAGGAACCGCCCATCCTGGACCATTTTTCGAACTAGAAAATAACTGTCCATAAATCAAATAACATATCAATGTTTCCTCCCAATCTAGGAGTAATCATTTCCTTTTTCAATATGGAATCTGTCTCCATGAGCCCCATCTTTTCTCTTAAGTATGCAAACTTTTCATCTTGGACAAAGGCTTTACCAAAATGTTCATTATCTTCTCATCTATAGAGATATACTGGACAACAAATTCTCTCTTCTGGAATTTATCATAGAGAATATAATGCTTTATCTTCATGTACTTTGTCATGTCATGGAACACTATTTTCTCTGAAATCTTCACATAGCTCTAATCATTACAATATATCATGGTTGAATTTAGCACCTAATCAGACAGCCCAGAAACCAACTTATGGAGCCACATTTCTTATGTACAAGCATCACACGCTGCAATATACTCTTGTTTTGTAGTGTTGAGGGAAACAAACTTTTGTTTCCTGCTATCCCATGACATCGTGGCAAAGCTCAAAATAAAACATATTAAAGTATCACTTCTTTTGTCATAGGAATTTTTCACCACACTTATAGTGTGTACCAAGTTACTTGAATCCATAAAAATTCTTCTTCCATTTGTATACATGAGTCTCTTTCTGGTCTAAGCTTCTCTCTCAATTTGCTTTATTGGGAAGAACAATATTTCACATGTAAATTTTAATCCATGGATACTACAAGAGGTATATCGAGTTTATTGGAACAATTTGTTGTCATGGTATTCTCCCTCCTTCTGGAAGAATCTCTAGTTCTGAATCTCGCAAGGCTTCCATTCATAATTATTTTTCACATTTTCTTAAATACATTGTTCTTCATCACAACTTCCATTTCTTATGTTTGATTTCTTATATTGGGTTCAAACCAAGTTGGTAGTCTTATGATTCTCGGTATAATAACTGGTTGTTCTGGATTTTCTTTCTTTCTTGGAATCTTCATGTTCTTCCTCATGTTCCTCCTTAGCTTTTGGGTCCATGGAGTCTTCTATAGATTCCATGCCCTTTCTTCCTGAATATTCCAACTTCTTTCTTTCATCATAGGATCATGGATGTAGATGGACAACCAAGGATACTTAAGGATTCTTTTTGATGAAGACTTCTTCTAGAGTCAAACTAAACATGTGTTGTTTATCATGGCTGCTACTTTCAATGGGGAACATGGAAAGATACTTTATAATATTCATGGATTCTTTAATGGATCATATCATTTAGGATTATCTCCCTCCTAATCCCATATTCATGCATGAATGCATGCTCTTCTTTGGAATTATGAAATCAACTCCCCCCATCTAGGAGAGTCCATGCTTCTATTGCATCTTTATTTCTTTCTGTAAAGTGTCACAAGTTTAATTCTAGTTTCCTCTTGATTAATGACTTCTTTCTGGTATGACTCCTTCTAGGTATCTTCAAGTTTGATTCTGATTGTGGCCCATCTGGCAGTTGTTACTTATATAATAGCTTCCAAAGGAATTTTCACCAAATATTGTCAACGTACTTCATCTTTTTCATGTGTATTGCTTGACTTGTAGTCATCGTAATAGAAATCCTTATCTTGTTATTCTTCCATAGGTATTGTTTCACTAACCATCTTATCTTCAAAGAAATAGATATACATGAGATGTACAGGAACTATGTAAACATGGTATGTACAAGAACTATGAAGAATATTGTTACCTTGAGTAGAAGAAGAAATATGTTTTATCCTGCTTGGCTTCCTTTGAGGGTTCCATTTCTTCGGAAACTTTTTCTTCGTTTGTTTCCTTCCTTTTCTTTAAATCAATACAATGGTTTCTGTAGTGACCATAATTTCGACAGTTGAAGCATTGTATTATTGACATATTCTTTTCTTGATTTGGTTTCTTCCTTAAGCCAAACTTCTTCTTATTCCTGAAATTTTTTAACTTTGTTGTGAAGGCTTGATCATCATATTTCTTTTGGGATTTCTCTTTTGTGTTAATCCTTGACTCTTCTTGTGCACAACGCATCCAAAGTTCTTCAAATGTGGGATACTCCTTTCTTGTGTTCATGCTTGTGGAAAATGCATCGCATGTCTTGGGAAGGACATTGAGTACTATATTTTCCAGTTCTTTTTCTGAAATGATTTCTACAATAGCTTGTAGTTGATCTCTTAACTGAGAGATTCTCACAAAGTATGATGTTATGCTATCATCATCATTCATTTTCATGTCATGGAGATCATTCTTCATACTCATTAATTGTCCAATGTTTCTGACTGAGAAGAGGTTAGTTAGGGAATCATACATCTTCTTAGATGAGTTAATATGAGATATGTAGGGTATTAAGTGGTTTTTTATAGAGTCCACTATGATAATCATAGCGTTGATGTCATTTTCCTTGAACTTGTCCATAACTACAATGTTCTGAGGTTCCTTCTCTTTTCCCGCTTCAAATTGTGGTTCCATGATCTTTCCTTTCACGATATCCAACACTTTATTCTTGGAAAGGATGAGGTCAATCCTTGTCTTCCATGCTCTAAATCTAGAAGCCCCTTCTAACTTGTTTTTTGACTTTATAGAGTAAGTCATGACTTATTTTACTTAGCCAACCTTTGACTTTGACCAAAAACTCAAAATTAACATCATGGCTTGCTGAGAGTACCAGGAGGTGCACTAGGCTATCCATAAATTAGGTCAATCTCTTCACTTAAGGTGCCTTAACAAGAGGGTTAGGGTTTCATTTTTGCTGCAAAACTTTGACTACAACTGCAACTATAATTGAGCAAATCCTCCCAATCTATCTTCCAGAGGCTAGAATATCCGAAGACAGTGTGGGCCCATAACCTGTTAGAAAAGTAGGTGTGCTCATTTCACTATAGACAATATAGCAAAATTATCACCCAACCATAGGCACAAAGTCCACCCCGAGCATCTTAACCTTGATAGAGAGAATAATTTCGAAAGAAAACCCTAGAACCAATAGAAAACCAAGGTAGTGTACCTCTCTCTAGAGCTAGCGTACCAGGAAGAAAGTCCAAACCATACCCAAAGAGAAAGTCCAATCCAAAACCGAAAATTCTAGTTGTAGCAGCTACAACTGCAACTCCTCCCCAAACTTGCACACCACTGGTCTTATGTAGTTGTGAGGGTGAGAGTGACAAATGAGATCTAACGTCCTCTTATTTATAGTCCTCCAAGTGACCTAACTGGGCCGAATTCTACTCTTAGAGGCTAATAACTTAATATTACATTTTCTCTTGAGCCAACTTGTCTTCTAGGGTTCTTGTCCAACCGTTTAGGATTTCTCTAGCTTCCCAGAATATTCAAGTCTCATCAAAGGTTACACATGGAGGTTAATGCCTCCTGCAACTAGGGATGATTTTAGGGGATAAATTTCGCTCAGGGGCTAATTTTCCATGGTTTTTCACAAAAAATTATTCACTATTCTAAAAATGGTTTGCCCAAATTCTAAAGGACAAAATTAGTTTAGCTTAAAAATCACCAAAAAAAAATTTAAACTATATCAAATCCTTAGAAATTTGAATGTTTTTACAAAAATATCGCCAAACATTTATAGTTGGCATATGAAAGATTAGTGAGTTTCGCCAAGGTTTCTACATTTTAAAATAAATTTCCATCCTTAAAATCATCCCTACCCACAACTACCATAATATCAACACTCTCCTCCATTATTTGACCTCAACACCTTTATCTTCTTCCCTATCAGGTTTTCTACATGACCCTTGAACTCCTAGAATCTGCTGAAGACCTCATCCTTGGTCTTCATGAAGAAGATCCATGTCTTCCAGGAGAAATCATCAATGAATATCACATAGTATAGGAATCCACCGAAAGATGTAACTATCAAAGGTCCACATACATCTGAATTTACTAGATCCAAGATCCCATTGGACCTGTTGTCACTTCTTGGAAAAGATCCCTTGGCACTCTTTCCAATTTCACATCCCCTGCGAATTCCATCATGATCTACCTGAAGCTCTGGAATTCCTATGACCATCCTCTTCAATTTTGGTAAAGCCCTGTACTGTAAGTGTGAAAATATACAATTCCATAGCTCACACAAACTAATATTCTCATGTACCAATGCCTAGGATGGTTATCCCAAAAATCTCTATAGACCTCCCTCTCGAACACCAATCACTGCTACAGGTTCTATACTCGAGCCCTTAGGCCATACAAGAACATGTCCTCAAATGATGAGGTAGAAAGTAGGTTCCTCTTCATCCCTGGTACGTACAACAAATCTTGTATATGAATAGTGTCTCTCGACTCTGGTTGGAATGAATCTGTCCCAACTCCTCTCACTACATACTTGGCATTATCACCAAGTTCTACTCACAATGTCGACTCCCTCTCAACTAAATCTGAGAGACAATTATGGGAACCTGTCATGTTCTTGGAAGCACCACTGTCCACTAACCAAATATCACTTCCATTTGTAATAGTTCCTGAAAGAGCAGAGACAAAGAAGTACTCTTTCTAAAGTTCATCTACAATCTCATCAAGTTTAGATTCTTTTGTCTTCTTCTATGGTGGATTCTCATCAATATCAACTATTGATGCATGATGCTTTCCCTTCCTTTCCTTCTGAGGACACTGAGATGCATAGTGACCAAATGTATGACAATTGAAGCACTTGATTTTTGAAAGATTCTTATTCTTCTATTCTTTTACTAGGGTTTATCTTCCTCTTGTATTTTTCTTTCCAAAATTCATTTTTCATTTTCCTTTTCTTGCATGAGATGCAAGAGCTTGAGTTCCTTCATCATGGGGTTTCTGCAAGTTGCTTTTGGACAATGTTTTGGCCTTCTCTTGGAAATAATTAGTTCATAGCTGATCAAACTTGGGAAACTCCTCTTGTCCACAAATGCTATGAACAAATGGTTCCCATGAAGAAGAAAATACATTAAGAGTCACTGTAACAAATTTCACATATTCAATGGTGTCTCCAATGGTCTTAATTTGATCTCTCAACTAGGAGAATTTTACAAAATAAGTGACAATTGAATATGATTTGGTCATCATGATACAACAGAGCTGATTTCTCGAAGCTAATTTCCTTCTAGTGTTCTTGATCTCGAACAATCCCAGCAAGGTGTCAAACATTTATTTGGTAGTTTTCAACTACAGACTTCTTCAAGGTTTGACATCAATCCCTAAGGGTTGACATCAATGACAACCAGCTTTCCAAACCAACTATACTTATGCATCTAGAAAGAGAATTTCATCCATGAGAAGGAACACTTTAGAACAACCTTGGTATGGATTCGTCTATATTCCCTCCATCAAGAATACTAGCATCCCAATATCTTGGAAGGTATTGGAAATACATTAGGATCCTTTGTTTGAATGGAAGATGTCACACACTAAGGAAGATACACTTCATATTCCCAGATTTGTGTGTACCTTGATGTGTCCAAGGATTTACTAGCCTCAATAAGCCTTAGATTCAGAGACACGGAGTGGATGCAAACAATTGATTATGAACACATTCCTTTTTGTTGTCGTAAATTTCATTCCCATGGTCACTTGTTCATGGATTTTCCTCTAAACAAGCCATCAGATCAACCCAAACCTCAACAAAAAAAGGATGCAGAAGGATTCAAAAATATCTCGACAAAGTGAAAGATCATTAAAATGAAAACACCTTAACCCAATCCTAAGGGCCATCGAACTAGTAACAAGTTTGAAAAATTAGCAACCATAGAATAACATCAACCCAAGATCCAAACAAGTGAGGAGAAAATCCAGTTGAAGAAGAACTAGATCCAAGCCACAGGACATGAACCCAAGACAATGGAGAACACAGATGTTGATCTACATCAAGGAAACACTATAATCAAATATCGGGATGAGGAAATGAAGAATATAGAAGAAAGAAAAACAACTCAGGAAGACAATGATGAAATGGAATTAGAAGGACTAGATCTACAAAGTATGGCCGCAACTTGTGCAAGGAAAGCATTTCATTCAATTCCAGAGAATCAAATACAACTCTTGAAATCATCCCTCCTCAAATCAAAACATAAGGAGAAAGAAATGATTGCACATAAAGGTAATCATACTACAACATATTCATTAGGAATTAAAAATTCCTTAGCTAAAGAATCTATTAAATTAACCAGGAAAGACAAGAAGAGAGGTCGACCTTCTAACAAACAACTTGTTCAAGAATTAGGGGAACTCCTAGTTGATTTGGGCAGAATCAAAAGTATGGTAGAAAAGTTCTCATATCAACCCCAACAATCTCAATGAAAGTAATCTTCTAGAACATAACGGGTCTCAATGGCCCTAGAAAACATAGATCCTTGAAAACTCTGATCTCTAAGGAACAATCGTTTATAGTAATGACTCAAGAAACCAAGTGCTTGTTTGAATTTCTAGAGAAGATAGCCTCAAAATGTTGGAGGAGAAGCCAAATGATAGTTATTAATGCAAGTGGAGCCTCTAGTGGCTTGGCCATCCTATGGAATCCTTCATGTATCTCCCTCAACATTTTCTTTTCAACTCGACGTTCCCTCTCAGCTAACTTCCAACTTGTCGGCTTAGATAAAAAATGAATAGTTACAAATGTTTATGGCCCATAATTGTTGTCGTACAAATTATCCTTTCTGGAATCTCTTCAAAGCCTCAATCCTTATACTTCTCACACCCCATAGATTGTGGGAGGATATTTCAATATCACCATGTCCCTCTCAGAAAAAAAAAGGGGGGGGTTAAATCGACTGGAGTTGGACTCAGATTGCTTCAAGGAGGTTTTGAACAACCTAATTTTGGTGGATTTGGAAACCAATAATGAAATTTTTACCTGGAACAACCATTGGAGAGGCCCTCAACAGATAGCCTCATGCCTTGATCATTTCCTAGTCTCAGATTCCATTTTACAACTTAAATATGCTTTAGAGTCCTCGATTCTACCTTTCCATGGTTCATATCACTGGCCAATATCCCTTACCATAGACATCCAAGATAGTCCAAAGAACATACCCTTTTGTTTTGAAAAATTCTAGTTAAATAATCAATCCTTCTAGGAAAAATTTGAGGGTTGGTGGAAAGATGCAGATATACCAATGGGTTCACCAATGTATCACCCTCAACAACACCTGAAGAATCTCAAACAACAACTCAAAAAGTGGAACAATGAAGAATTTCGGAACAACTTCGTGGCCAAAAGATAACTTATGGAGGATATGCAATAAATTCAACAAAATATGATAATAAATGGCCACTCAGATGAACTCATCGAGGAGGAGACAAAATTGAAAGCTCAAATATCTATCTRAGAGAATTAGGAGGAACAACTATGGTGTCAGAAATCAAGATTTCAATGGCTAGGAGAAGGGGAAAATAATATGAAATTCTTCCACAATTCTATGCTCCAAGATAGACACTCTAATAGAATTACATCGATCAGAGACACAAATGGAAATAAACTCAGTAACCACCGAGGAATATAAATTGAATTAGTTCAATATTATAGTACCCTGATGAAAGAACCCCAAGAAAACATGAATGAAGAAATAAAAAAGATAACCAAGAACATACCTCAGTTTATCACTGAAGAACATAATGAAGCTCTGATGAGAGAAATTTTGATGGAAAAGGTGGAACAAACAATCATGGAAATTCCCAAGGGTAAATCTCTAGGCCCATATTGTTTTACAACTGAATTTTTTCATGCGTGTTGGTATGTGATAAAACATGACTCTTGGGAAATTGTCGAAGACTCAATAAGATACCTCATGGTCCTTCCTTCCTTAAATTCAACCTTCTTAACCCTAATCCCCAAAGAGAAGAAGGTTGAATATCCTAGCAAATTTATACATGTATCCCTTTGTAATGTGATCTATAAAATCATCTCTAAAGTTATTTCCAACCACCTGAAGCTGCTCCTCCCTCTTTTAATATCTATGGAACAATCAGGTTTTGTGGAAGGCCATCAGAACCTAGAAAACATAATTCTGGTTCAAGAGAACTTCCACTCTTTGAAATTGTCCCACAAGCCTGGATTGCTAATCAAGTTGGACTTGGCCAAATCTTATGGTATCCTTAGTTGGGACTGTATTGTTAATATTCTTCATACCTTTGGGTTTTCCCCTCCCTGGATTAAATGGATAATGTCTTTGTTTTCGACTGCTTTCTTCTCCATCCTAGTGAATGGATCTCCCTAAACTACCTTCTCCCCCTCCAGAGGTATTTTCCAAGGTGACGCTCTATCCCCTTTCCTCTTTATTATTATGGAGGAAGGGTCAGGGCATTCTATTCAAGAAACAACAACTCAGAGTAAGTGGAAAGGTATCAATCTTCATGGGGATGAAAAACCAGCAACACATCAACAATTTGTGGATGAAACTATGCTAATGGCCACTCCTATGATCAAAGAATACTTGGAAATAAAACAAGTTCTCATGGAATTCTCGGAATCCTCAGGAATGCAAATTAAACAAAGAAAATCTCACCGTTTCTTCTTCAAAGTCCTCACATAGTGAAAGCCCACTTATCAGAGACCCTAGGGTTCCCTTGTAGTAGTCTTCCATCAAAGTACCTAGGTGTCCCTTTGGAAGAAATATCCTTGAATAAATCGGTTTCGGATGTCCTTATATCTAGTCTTACAAAAAAATTGGACAATTGGGCCTTCAAATCCCTCAACTTAGCAGGGATATTGATTCTTGTGAAATATGTGCTTCAGACCATCCCTCTCTACATATTCTCTGTCCTAGCAGCCCCTAAGTATGTCCTCAAAGTGGTGAGAAATATCCAAAGGTACTTCTCGGGGGGAGGAGCTAAAGAAAGGAAAAAATGGGCTTTAGTTTCATGGAATTTTATCTGTAAGCCTAAATGGGGAGGAGACTTGGGACTCAGAGACCCTAAAGTTATGAGTAAATTCCTCAGTGTGAATTTATGGTGGAGATGGATCACTAACCATCATTCTCAATGGGATCAACTTTGGAGGGTGAAATATTCCAAAGAATAAGAAGAGGGAAAACTAATTCATATGAAAACCGCCCCAAGTGGCTCAAACATATGGAATATGTCTTGGAAAAACATATCCCTAATCCAACAAAATAGTTATTGGGAAATAAGGAATGAGAAGGAGGCCCTCTTTTGGGAGGATTCTTGGAAACAGATGTCAAAGTGGTTATACCAAGTGCAACTCATAGGAATAAAAGAACAAATGCTAAGCCAAGGGAAAACTCGAGTCACCCATTACTGGGCCTAAGGAGAAAATCAACATGAGTGGCGCAATTGAATTCCTAAATAAGGATGGAATGGCTTCCAGGACCAAGAGATGTTATTCCTATTTTTGGAGGACTTAGAAAATGAGAAAATCTTATTCAGTGCAAAGGAAGATAAAATTTGGTGGGGTTGGTCGACCGAGGGATCCTTCATAGTCAAAGAGGCCTAAATGCTTGCTATAGACTCCCAAAAGCTTCCCAAACTGAAGATTTGGAGAAGAATATGGGAGAAGAACTTAAGGCCTAAAGTCTCCATTTTCTTATGGATGATGGCTCAATACATGATGCTTACTTGGGATAACCTCTATAAAAGAGGATTTTTCGAACCCTCAATATGCTCTCTTTGCCTCTCCCAGGAGGAAACCATCGAGCATCTTTTCAACTCTTGCCCCTTCGTGGGTTATCTATGGAACCAAAGTGTAATCCTCTTTCGGAGAAGGGGTCACATAAGTCATTCTATCTTGGCCTCCATAGAAGAGTGGCCTGAATCTATTATTCACAAACCTATATTCAATCACATGTGGAATATCCTCCTAGGATTCTTTCTATGGGAAACCTAGAAAGAGCGCAATAGAAGAACTTTTAGAAATGAGATGCAACATCCTGGAGAATTATGTTCAATAATAATCAAATACATTAAGGAGATAATAGTTACACAACCATGGAAAGAAGAGAAATGGAAGACGAACCAATATGAGAATAACATTCTCAGATCTTTTTCTATGGAAAATATGTTGGCCTCAGTTTTCCAAGTCTTTTCACCACCAAATATTACAGATCCTTCAAGTTGGGTGCCCCCTCCCAAGGATTCCTTAATATTAACTTTGATGGGGTGGCTAAATGTAACCATGGCAAGGCTGGCCTATGTGGCATCTTTCGAAACGAATGAGGATAAATCATTAGTACTTATGTGGGAAAGCTTGACCACACCAACAAAAATGTAGTGGAACTCTTAGCTCTGGAAGAGGGTCTCATTATTGGAAGGTAGAATGATTAAAACAAAAAAATATTGGTGGGAGACTCTCTCTTGATAGTTAACATGATCAAGAGGATTCTATAGGGGTCTCTGATCTCGAGAATAGCCTCCATTTGGCATCTCAAAGCTTCATGGAAAGAATGGAAAAGATAATTCGAATCATCCCTGCTATCATCCCTAGCCATGTGAGGAGGACAACAAAACATTTAGTAGGTTTGCTAGCTAACAAAGGGGCTAAGCCTAGTAATGAAAAGTGGGAGATGGTTTGGTATCCAAACAAAATGGATAGAAAGGTGACCAAATGTCTAATATAGCCAGGAATTAATGGAATCACCTGTATGGTGTGTGAGGGATGAAAATCGATGGGCACTCAGACCCGAGGCTGAAAAGACAATGGACCTAGAGGACATTAATGGTAGGGTCAATTGGAGGGTAGAGTAGGCACTCATCTTGGAGTAAACAAGTACGACGGCCAAAGGATATAGACTTGTCTTGGCTGGCAACATGGGAGGAGGGATCACAAAAGTTTGTGGCCTTAAAGAAATCACTGACATTAATGACGAGACCAGTAGTGGGTTGGGATGGAGGCAAGCACCCATAACGTCAGCTCACGAAGTAAATGAAATGGAGGAAATAAATATTTATACAAAGGCTTTACACGTTTATATCTAGGTGCATTCACATGGCACCATACCCCAACAACATGCAGAGGAGAGTCACCAACACTCTAGTTGTAAACCCAATGATTAATGAAATTTATAATGATGAAATGCCACTCGATGGAGGGAGATATTTCCTTGGGCATGATGGAAAGAGGTATGTGATGCAATTTTTCTGCTAAGTCTGAAGTTCTGAGAGTTCATAAGCAACTCCATCAGAGGATTGCAATGGAGAAGCATTTTGATATTCAACTGGAAGGGGGGGCAGAGACCCTCCCTCTGATCAAGTGCACTAGATGTAGAATGCAACAAGGTTTCTAGGTAGCAATGGCACTGAGGCATGGGCGCCCAAGATGATATCGTCAAGGGGGTCAGTCGCCTGTAGGGCCTCCAACCCATGATCCTTGTAATGATACCCCGATGTCAAGGACACAACGTGAGTATTTTGATGTGGCTCACTCCTTATATACAACCATTCCTCCTTGATTTCAAGACCATCTAGATGAAGTGAGAACAATCGTTCACTATGAGAGAATTATTACCATGGATCAGGAAGTTGCAGAATCTATTATTCATTGGATTTCAGATGTGGGGACTACTCAGGAAAGGGAGACAAAGTACTAGAAGACAATGGAGCTATAATGGAATATTAAAATTCTCTTGGGTCAGATGCTTCAGACCAGGTTGGAGGCTCAAAACACAATGCAATTACAGTTAGAAGGCCTCCACTTGATGATGTGAAAAGTACTTACCCTCTTTCCCCAATCAAGCATGGTGTTAATGGCTTCAGTCCTGTGAAGCATGGAAATTTAAGCCCTATAGCAGACCCAAGACTAGTTGGTGATGCCGCTAGGTCAATGAGTCCTAACCAATTCTCAAGTTTTTTTATGAATTATCAAAAAACTTCTAGGATAGATACCCACAAAATAGACCATGCAGGTTTTTTTTTTGTTTTTCAAGTTCCTAAGACTCTGTTTAAACATTTTGGTCAAACAATTTGGACTGAGAAACTTTACTTGTGCTACTGGTCTGGTTTCAAAAAATGTTTTTTTCTTGTATTATATTTTACTAGATCCATATAATTTTTGTCTCTTGTGCTTAAAA
This sequence comes from Picea engelmannii, assembly GCA_009831015.1. Lineage (NCBI taxonomy): Eukaryota > Viridiplantae > Streptophyta > Pinopsida > Pinales > Pinaceae > Picea > Picea engelmannii. The sequence continues at coordinate 221,752 of ML782729.1, forward strand.
ATAATTGTAATATACCCTATATATTTAGAAATTCACATTCCTCAAAGCTATAACAAGTATTTGGCTATTAATATATGGCTTTAAAAGTAGGTTTTTCTTCTTCGATACGAATTAGAAATGGTGCAACAATGCACAATTAAACCAAGGAATTTGTGTTAAAGATCTATCTTTTATGTTCATATAATTTGGATTGGGAAAACATTAGAGGAATTGGGATTGGGATGGCACAATTTCAAAATAAGAGAAAAATTATTGAAAATTCATTGTATCCTCTAAAAACAACCTACTATACCATTTATCCCTACATAATGCATCTCATCTTTCTTTCTTTCTAGATTGCACACATCTGATATGTGTATGTTTCATGTTTACTCTCTCTAGGATTTAGGTGTTGTTTAATATAATTAGTTTTAATTAATATTTATATCTTGGTTTTAGTTTTTCTTGTGGTAGGTGATGACAATTTGTAGCAAGATCAACAAAATGATATCCAAGGCCATTTGTTCAAATGAAAACAACACAAGTAGTCAATGGTCATGTATATGGTCAACACAATCATGAGAATGAACAAAAGGGTAATCATTGCCCTAGTTATTAGAAACAGAGTGGGAGGGTATGTTGTCATGCCAAAATGGGCTAGAAATAGGAACTACCTATGAAACACTATTTTCTACAGTCATTTTATTTTTATTTTTTCCACAAAAAATAATTTCTAAAAAAATGGTCCATTTATAATAAATCTCAAGAAACCTTTTTTGAGAGTTTTGGAGATAATTTCTTACATTTTCCTAAATCTTTTTTGAGAGTTTTGGAGATCATTTATTACATTTTCCTAAATGAATGAGTCACTAATTTCGATAAAAAAATGTTTGGAAACTATGTGAACTTAATAATTTTTATTCATCTTGGTGGTGATCTATTATTCAATGGCTTCTACACTTTCGTAGCTTGACCAATAAATCTCATATAATACATTTTATGTAAAACACTATACCCTGTATGATTTTAAACATATTCACATAGGTATGATATCCTACACTTAGATGGTTTAGTTCAATGATTTATCCTAATAAGCTTGATATAATATATATCAATAAGGTTTATGCCTCTACTTCAGTTGTTAATTTAGGCTTCCTCGGTCCTTAGACTCCAAGTGGTTGTGAGTCCAAACTCACTAGTAGCTACACCATGTATTTTGTCTGTCGTTAAGGGGCATGTGGTCTAAAATTAGGCTAGTTTTGATGAGTTGTAGGTTGGGTTAAAGGTACAAAATTAATTCCCCCTTTTGTGGTAGTCGATGGGTCAACTATCATTGTCTAGGGGTCTAGTCCAAATAAACTAGGGAGTTTGATCCCTTGTGGGGAAACAAAAAATAAATAAATAAACAACATAAAGTTGTGGAGCAACTAAGTCCCTACCTATGTTGGCATGGAAAGTAGCAGAGAAGTCATAGAGAAGTCAATGTATCCACTAAAATTTATATACACAGTGAAAGTAACTCTAAGATGTGAAGTAGGGAGGTCATATCAATTAGTTTACAATCTAGTTTGTGTTATTGGAGCAATGTGTGGACTTGAACATAAATATTTCTTTGGAAGGATCCATATATAGGTCAAACCCATAGAAGAGTTTGTTGGAGTAGAAGATGGAGTTGTGTTCTATGGAACATAAAAAAGGGTAAAACTAAATGACACAGTGTTGGAATAAAACTTCAGTTAAGAGAGAAGATAGAGAAAATGCAATAAATTCATTGAAACAAATTATCAAAATGTCAAAAAGAACTAAGAAAACAAATTAGAACTAAAAAAAGAAGCCAAAATCATTAGATGATATGGTCTCACTAAAAAATCCTTTTTAAATAAAACCGTACGTATCATTCATACATTTTTTAATTTTGTTTATAAATAATTTATTAATATATCTTGATAAAATTTCAAATTGAATAAATGTAGTTGATATATATTTTGATGTATTGCATCTTGATCATATAGACAGTTTGAATACAACAATTAATTGAAATAATTTGTTATCAAGACATGGTTTTGCTATGTTCTTTCCATGATGATAGGTTTTAAATTATTAGTCTATGATAATATAAGTACATGGAATGGATAGTTCAATAAATAAATGTCTAAACACACTATTTAGTTTTAAAAACAAAAAAAAATTATCTTAAAAAAATTATTTTATATAAATTAAAATTGTTCATGAGGAATTGATACCTCCATTTCCTATTATGACAAGAATACCTATTTAAAAAAACAATACATATGTAAAAATTTCTTTACGATGTTATTTTTTCCATAAAATCCATGTAATTTTCGGTCTTAACAATTCTTCAATTTTTCAAAGTTCGAATTATTTTGGAGTAAAATGTCAAGATAATATTATCTAATAAATATTAGCCAATAAAAGTATTCTTGGTTTAGGGGATTCTAATAAAAGTATTCTAGGTTTAGGAGATTTTAATGATAGACAAAAGTTTTATCTTTTTTATTTAAAAAAGAAAAGAAAGAGAGAGATTACGTTGTGGACTAAAAGTAACTCACCTAGACCAACCATGGCCATCCTATGGATAAAATCGTTATAGGATCTTCAAGAATACGAGAAGGTAATGTTAAAAAAATTATAATCGGAATGAAGGAAAAAAACCTAAATAAATGGGTATTTAATAAAATATTATTAAAGAGTAAGCATGAAAGTTGAAGCTCAATAGGGACTCTCATCTAAAGATTTTGTTTGATGGCTTGAAAATCAATTTTGGCTCATATTAAACCAATTCTTCAAATTTAGCATTTAACGTTCTACTCTCTTTTCGGATATCGATTTCCAATTTATACATGTGGATATGGAAGGGGAATGTTGGTATTTTGGGATTGAACAAATGCATTTCATATTACATATAATATTGTGAAAGTGTTCTAACACCAAAACTACTTGTTTAATTTTTATATTATGCTCGCTATTAATGGAAGGATGGAAGGTGTTTTAGAAATAAATTTGGAAATATAACATATTTTTCATTATAATCTAAAAACCATTTTTTTATTTTATAATGTTGTGTTCATATTTTTGTTTGTTTATTTGTAGATAAAAAGAACTAAGAGTATGAAAAATAAATAATATAGTTTAAATGTTCTATGCATTTATTTATTTTTGGTACATTTTTTCAATGATTTTTGCCCAAAATTTAGTAAGAAATTTAGAAGGATAGTCAAAATTGCATATTTTAGTGGTTAATATTATATATTCTATGTGTACTGGGGTTTTTGAGGATGTTGAATCGATTTATACATTCAAAAATGCTATTTGGAAAATGTAAAATTGTGATTTCGCCGACAATTGTGTTGTTGGATTATCGTGATAGTTGCTAGAAAAAGTTAAAAATGTAGAACGTTTACACTACATCAAAACAAACACACAAAAGAACAACAATGTTGTTTCACCAACCCCACATTAGGATAATAAGAGATTGGGTAGAAATCTTTCTACAAGAAATCATGCTTGGAAGAAATCAGAGCCTAGATAATCCCAATGACACTTACATAGATGTTCATAATTCACACAAGTTTATGCTATACAATATGTTGAATTAGGTTGATCATAACAATTGTTAGTGACGATTCATTTTATTATCCATCAACATTGCATAGTAGCCTTGGTGTAACAACTACCATAGAGATTGAGATGAATTTGGAAATCCTTGGATCATCTTTATCCCATTATCTTATATTTACCATCATAGTAACTTTGTTTCCAAAAATGAAGTCCTCTTCTTGGAATACTCCTGAGACTATGATGGTTGGGTACCATACTTGCAGAACAACTCTAAAATTAACATGGAGAAAACTTGTCAAAGTGACAATTTTAGAATCTAAAAGTAAACTTCTTACAATTGGCCCTTTTAGGAACATGAACGGAAATCCTAGATCTTGACAAACATTTTAGAAAGCAAAGCTTGTTCACCTTATATTACATATGGAAGCCCTTCCAACCAATAAGAGGTTAAACTTCTTATGTTTGAAGAAGTAGGTTGTTTCACTGTAGCTATCTAATGATTGGTGAAATAATTATGATGGGCATTGAAGTTTTGTATGAATTCTATCTCTCCAAAATAGTTGAGATAGGTTAATTTCTTATACTTATAAGAAACTTGTTATGATAATATTTAGAAGTTGTTATGATTTAACAAAATTCTTGGTTAGTTATATTGACATGATGGTTTAGTTTTCCTTTTAGGAAACTTCTTTGTTAGTTACATTTGTTGAATTTTTCTAATTTTTAGATCTGATAATTATTTCCTTATGATTTAAATGTTATTGTTATCATAGAATAATTGCATGCTAAAAATATCAACAAGACTTTAGTGAACCTTATGAGAGGTTATTGTAAGTAAATATTATATGAGATGATATATTACAATTTAGAGCCTCGATATATATACTTTGGCAGAGTGCTCTTTCATTAAAGGACATGTATTTTCCTTTATTGTTTTTTCATTAATTAATTATTGATTATTGATTATTTATATATTTATACATTATATTATAAATATATTATTGATATATTATATTTATGTTGATGATTATTTCCTAAAATGCACATCTAATTAATATAGATCACTCCATCCTGGAGCAGGTAATGTGAGAGCACCTCGATTCTATCCACTCCTCGTTAGGAGAAAGACTACGCCTGGGCCATTCACCACTAGCAAAGCTCCATGAGTGAATGAGTCATTTCCCTTGGTCAAATCAACATGACCAATCTGGGAGAATGTCTTCCCAATGCTGCTAACTGGAGAAACATCAACACTCCCTCTCAACGAGGGACACATTCTACATCATGCCTAGCTTGTCTCTGAAGTATACAAACTTTTTCTTAGATAGAGGCTTGGTGAGAATGTCTGCAATTTTCTCATCTGTGGATATGTACTGGAGCTTTACTACTCCATTCAGTTCCATGTCTCAGATGAAGTGATATTTGATCTCAATGTTCTTCGATTTGTCATGAAATATTGGATTTTTCAAAAGCTTGACACAACTTTGATTATCACAGTGTATTAAGGTCATCTCTATCTCTTGATTAAATAGTCATGCAAGAAGTTTTTGAAGCCATACTTCTTTGCGACTTGCAACACTGGATGTGATATACACTTCTTTTGTTGTACTGAGTGCTACAAAATTATGTTTCCTACTAAACCAGGATATCATAGTTGATCCTAAGATGAAACAACACCCTGGGGTGCTCTTTCTATCCATTTCATTCCCTTCCCAGTCAAAATCAGTATATCCCAACAACCTCACTTCACCACTTGAGTCATATCTTAGACCATATCCAACTGTACCATGCAGTTACCTCAACACTTGCTTTGTTGCAACCAAATGGAAGTGCCTTAGTTCAACCATGCACTAGCTTAGGGTGTTCACTGCAAAGAAAATATCTATACTGGTGTTAACCAAGTACATCAAGCATCCAATCAACTACATGTACATAGTGGGATCCACCAGATCTGAATCTGAAGCAAAATCACTCAACTTCTTTAGATTTGTCATCATAGGTGTATCCATGGACTTGCATTCCATCATACGAAATATGCTCAAGATCGCAACTGTGTACTTCCCTTGTCCAAGGAAGATCTCACCTAGTTTCTTCCACACCTCCAATCCTAAGAAATAATGCATCAAGCCAAGATCCTTCATCTCGAACTCAGAGGCTAACTCTCTCTTGGACTGATCAATGATTCAGTATGCTCTCGTAAGGAACAAGTCGTCAACATATAACACCAAGATCAAAGGATCATCATCAAAAAATTTGTAATAAAGGTTGGGATTTTCTTCACTCCTGGTTAAGCCCAAGCTCATCAGGCATCCATCAATCCTAGAGTACCATTCCCTGGGTTCCTGCTTGAGTCCGTACAAGGCCTTCTTCAGCCTGCAAACATGAGATTCCCTCCCATGTACCTCAAAGCCCTGAGGTTGTTTTATGTACACTTCCTCCTCAATCACACCATTGAGGAAAACAATATTTACATCCATCTAGTGTAATCTCCAATCCATGAGTGTTGCAATGGAAATAATGGTCTTGATGGAAGTCTACCTGGAGATTGGAGAAAACGTCTCCTCGTAGTCTACTCCATCTTTCTCAGAGAACCCTCTTGCCACAAACCTCACTTTGTACTTTTTGATGGTGTCATTTGTTGCATGCTTGATATTGTAGATCCACTTGGAAATAATCACTGACTTCCCCTCAGGTCTCGACACAATATCCCACACATCTTTCTTCGTGATGGAATGATATTATTCCATCATGAAATCTCTCCAAACTTGCTAGCCTGTTGCCTCCTCATAACTGGAAGGTTCAGAATCAATGATGTGACTCATCGATGCCATATTCAAGAATTTATGAGGTCATCTATTTTTCCTGAAAGTACCATAGGGAGTCGTGGGCCTCTCTACATCCTGCAATGTATCACGAAGCCAGACTGGCCTCTTCTTGGTATCTGGAACAATGACTCTAGGCGGGTCCACTGGTTCAACTGGCTTTGTTGATTTCTCTTGATAGTATAAAGGATTATCAACTGGAACAGAGGCACCTGAACCCACATCCTTCATAACCTCCTCCTCACTATTGATCTCCATGTGAGACTCTTTAGAACTCATGAAGTTTGTGTCTTCATTAAAGGTGACATCCTGACTAACCTATATCTGGCGTTGTCCTGGAATGTAGATTATGTAAGCCTTTGATTCCTTGTTGTATCCAAAAAACATCCATTTCTTCCCATAAGGCCTCAACTTCATCCTTTTCTTCTTTGGCACGTGAATGTAGATTGGACAACCAAATATCCTCAAATGACTAACCTCTAGTTTCACACTTTTGAAAGCCTCCTCGGAAGTCTTTTCCCACAAGATCTGGTGAGGACTCTTATTCTTGACGTACACTGCTACACTGGATGCCTCTCCCCATAATAAAATGGGTAAATATTGATCATGAATCATGGCTTTGGCAACCTCTACAATGGACTTGTTCTTCCTCTCCGCAACCCCATTCTACTATGGGTTGTAAGGAACAATCAACTCCCTCTTGATCCTTGCCTCCTTGCAGAAATCACCGAAGTCCCTGGAAGTGTACTCTCTATTAGAAAAGTAGGTGTGCTCATTTCACCATAGACAATATAGAAATATTGTCACCCAACCATAGGCACAAAGGCCACCCCCGATGATCTAAAGATGAAGAAGACTTGTATTCTTGAAAATATTTGTAGGATTTAATTCATGTGTTAGAATGCAACTGGATCAATTTTGCAACACATTTTTTATAGAAATTACTCATTCAAGATGCATATAAACAACAAAAAATAATAGTGAACATAAAACACATAACACAACAAATGATAAAGGAGTTCACCCCTCTCTTGGGCTACATCTTCTGGTCCAGCTTCCAATGGATATTTTGTATTACTTTCTCAAAGTTCTCAAATATGTGATTTACAATGCTCAAAATGCCAAAATGATGGCTCCAATGGCTTCAGAACGTCCAAAAACCCCTAGCTGGGCTTTTTCGACACCTCGTTTGGCCAAAAATTGAAGAAGATAGGCTTCCTAGAAGTTCCCCTTCAAACTTGTTGTCTTTGGATCGCCAAAATGAACCCTTTCTTCCTCAACCTAGCCCCCACGCGCATAAATGTGGAAAAACCCAACACCGAGTGCAACCGCATAACCAGTACAAACTGTAGGACGGTTACGTGCTAGCCCTTAACCGCCAAGGCCCGTGGGCAGATGGGCCACCACATGATCACGTGTAATACAAATAGGGGTTAAGTTTTAAACCATATATATATAACCGCGGGGTTTAAATGCACGCACACCACAATGGTCACATGACATATATATAACCGTGGAGTTTAAACATGCGCACACCACAATGGTCACATAACATATATATAACCGCAGGGTTTAAACACACATAACAATGGTCATATGACATATATATATATATATAACCGTGCGTCGGGGCTTAGCCCCAGCCCGGTTCGCACCCCATTTCACATTATTTCAAACTCAAATAAATTCAAACTCATATATATGTTAAGTACCACATGTGGGCGTGCCATTTGGGCGGTCCTTCCCAAGGCTTTACCCTGCCCGGAGGTCACGGATTCGAATCCGGCCAACAACATACATTTTAAACCACTATCTAGGTGACACATGGTGGTCATTGATTGGGCCACGTGTCATCATCTCATTCGCCACAAACAAGCCACGTCATACACCAATTGTCCACATGATTTTCTACCACGTGTCGTATGGTCCTGCCATGTGTCGTACGGTTTGCCACATTAGCATCCATATGGATTGTACAGTGAGGACATTTTTTTTTTGCCTATTTGTCATTTTGAATAGAATGCGATATCTCTCTCATCTAACGTCTTTTTGAACCCAAACAAGTTGCATTGGTTTCGCGACGATGAGGCCTACGCTCCCATTCAATTTGAAGCAATTTCGAGCACTTTGAATTTTGAGCAAAATTTGATCCCCTGGATCACACCTCCCCATTGGAAATCTTTTGGACCTCCAAAAGAATATTTTTAGTCTATATGAAGATGAGGGTATAGCTCCCTCACCTTTCCACCCTCAATCCACTTGTCTTTGCTTGGATTTGTGCCTTTAAGACCAACTCAAAGATACTCCACATTTCCTGATTTTGAAGTTCTCATTCTCCTATCAAGGATGGTGTCTTCATGCAGTTCTATAAGATATTCTGGGGAAAAATCATCTATAGAAGGAATATGAACATGCTCTCCTTGATCATCAATCAAAGGAGGCTCATACAATTTCAAATTATCAACATTAACAACAACATACATTTGCATATAAGGAGGCAAATCTAAATGGAAAACATTGTTACCAATCTTGTCAATAATCTTGAAAGGACCATATCAAATTGGTTTTAGTTTTTTACCTTCTCCTTTAAGCCTCTCCTTACTAATGTAAAGCCAAACTTCATCTCCAACTTGGAAATTGTGATCAACACGATGCTTGTCATGTCTTGTCTTGTACTTGGCTTGACTCTTTTCCAACTTCTCTTGTACCATTTGATGTATTGACTGAATTTGTTCAATGAACTTTTCTTCCCTATCAATGTCATATTGACCATCAATAGCAATATCCTTCCCAAAGATAAAATCTAAAGGAGATTTGGGAAAATATCCAAAACATGCTTCAAATGGTGACGTTTGAGTTGAAGAGTGCTTAACTCGATTGTAAGCATGCTAAATGTAGTATGCTCATCCCAAAGTTTAGGATGCTTGCTGTAATAACCATGAAGAAGATGCACCATTGTTCTATTTACCACTTCTGTCTGACCATCGGTTTGCGGATGAAAAGCTGTGCTCTTTTTCAGTTTGGTGTCCATGAGTGCCCATAAACGTGACCAAAAACTTCCAATAAATCGAGAATCCCGATCAGAAATAATGGATTTAGGCAATCCAAAATGTACCCAAACATTTTGAAAGAACATTTGTGTCATTTTCTCAGCTGTAACCTGCTTCTTACAAGGCATCAAAATACACATTTTGCTAAATCGATCAACCACAACATAAAGATAATCATGATTTCATTTAGACATAGGTAGACCTCCTACAAAGTCCATAGAAATACTTTCCCAAGGACGTGAAGGAACCGGAAGTGGAGTATACAAACCCAACTTTCGATTGATAGGTTTGCTTGTGGCACATAACGAACATCCTCGAACATATCTCGAAACACTTTCATTCATTTTAGGCCAATAGTAGTACCTTTGCAAATTTGTCACTGTCTTGCCTACACCAAAGTGACCAGCAATAAGAGAAGAATGGGCTTCTCTTATTATGTTGATTCTTTCACCCTGTGGAATACATAGCTTGCCAAGATGATACAAAATATTATCATGCACATGGTAATCCAATTCCTC
>ML782729.1:231749-242428 GCA_009831015.1 Picea engelmannii
ATTATCATGCACATGGTAATCCAATTCCTCAACATGGTTAGAATGACACAAAGTCTCATATACTTCTTTAAAATCAGTATCTAAAGCATATTGCTCAACATAACTCTCATGCATGATAGAACTATGCTTAAGAATAATTGAAGCACTAATAATAGGCCTTGAAAGCATATCAACAACTTTGTTATAAATTCCCTTCTTATACCTTATGACCAAGTGGAATTGTTGTAGAAAACCCATCCATCTGAAGTGCCTAGCTTGTTGTAGCTTTGTTTGTGATTGTAAGTATTGCAGTGGTTGATGATCTGTGTGGACAATGGTTTCTTTCCCCAACAAATAATGTTTCCATTTTTTCACACTTTGCACCAATGCATACAACTCCTTATCATAAGTAGGATAGTTAATCATGACACCATTAAAAGTTTCAGAATGAAAAGAAATGGGCTTACCATGTTGTAGCAAGACTGCTCCCATTTCATAATTGCTTGCATCTGTTTGGATTTTAAAAGGTTGTCTTAAATTTGGAAGTGCAAGAACTGGTGCTAAATTGATCTTCTCTTTCAAAGTATCAAAAGCCTTGTGTTTCTTGCCTCCCCATTTAAAAACTTGCTTGACACTTGTCACTGCATGTAATGGAGCTGCAATGGAAGAAAAGTTAGCAATGAACTTTCTCAAATATTGGGTTGCTCCCAAAAAACTTCTTACCTCTGTCACATTGTTGGGCTTGGGCCATTCCAATATGACTTTGACCTTGGAGGGATCAATTTTTAATTCACCTGCACCAACAATATGCCCTAAGTAAATAAGTGAAGTCTTTCCAAACTCACATTTGGACATCTTCAAAAACAACTTTTCCTTTCTCAAAACATCCAAAACTTTTTTCACATGATTCACATGCTCTTCACGAGATTTGTTAAAGATCAAAATTTCATCCAAGTAGACAATAACACAATCATCAAGAAAAGGCCTTAAGACATCATTCATAACTCTCATGAAAGTAGCATGTGCATTGCAAAGTCCAAACGACATTACCATCCATTCAAACAAACCTTGCTTTGTTTTGAAAGTTGTCTTCCATGTGTCACCTTCGACAATCCTGATCTGATGATATCCGCTTCTCAAATCTAACTGAGTAAAATATTTAACATCTTTCAATTGATCAATAAAATCATCGATTCTAGGAAGAGGATAACGATTCTTTATCGTAATCTTGTTCAAAGCCCTGAAACCAACACACATACACCATGTACAATCTTTCTTTGGTGCTAACACAATTGGAGATCCACATGGCGATGTGCTTGGTACAATGACCCCTTTGTCGAGCAACTCTTGGATTTTTTTTTTAATTTCAGCATTCTCCATGACTGACATCCTATACATACCAATGTTTGGAAGAGGACAATCTTGCTGCAATTGAATTTCATGTTGGATACCCCTTTTTGGAGGTAATCCCTTTGGTTCCTTAAACATCTCATCATATTGATTAACAAACTCATATAGATCAGATTTTAACTTTGCATTACAACCTTGGAAAACTTCGTTTTCAATATCATCTTTGGGTTTAATCATTAAGAGAACAAAATTCTTGCTAGCATTGACTAATCTCTTCATTTATCCCGCATTTACAAGTGATAAATTCATCTTCTTTGTATGGGCTCTAACAATGTACTCAACTCCATTCTTAAACAAATGATACATATTCTCATGACAATGAAAAATATCTTTTCTATCATATAAATATGGGTTTCCCAACACAACACCACAGATATCCAAAGGAATAACATCAAGCTCTACCTCATCAATAAAATTTGCAGTGATAGCAAACCTAAGTTTACACCTTCTTGTCACCTGTAATTTAGCATTATCATATATCCAACCAAGAGGGTATGGCTTAGGATGTGGAATTGTTTCCAATTTTAATTTCTTAACAGTGTCTTCAGATATAAGGTTTGCTTGAGATCTGGTATCAAATAGAGTATCTATTTTGGTATGCTTTGAAACAACCCTTATGTGAAAAAGTTAAATTGTCTCTTTTTCTTGTTGAGTTACATTGAGATTATTGTTACTTGAAGAACTATTACTTGAAATAGAACCATTACCTTGATAACCCATGGTTGTGATCTTTGTTTCATCACCCGAATCAGATCCTAAATCATGTTGTATGGTTGCAGCAGTCTTTGAATTCCCTTTGTTGCCAAACTTTTTTATTCTTCTTTCAGGATGAAGTTTCCAACAATGGTCTTCATCATGGCCATCTTTTGAACAATGTTTGCATGTGAATTTTTCTCTCTCTTTCTTAACAACAACATTCTTTTTGACATTTCCCTTGAACTTCCTCTTTCCTTTGTCTCCATCACTGAAAGGCTTCTTGTTACCCTCATGAGTTTCATTCCTTCCTCTTGCCTCCAAATGAGTGGCTTGAACACAAACTTCATCTAGATTTGAAGGATTAAACATGAGTATTGTATGTCTCAAATAACTATGTAAAGCTCCAATGTATTTGAGTAAAGTTTCTTGAGTAGACAAATCTACTCCCAAAACCAAAGCTCTTCTCCTAAATTCTTGAGTAAAGCTTTGCACATTTTGTCCTTTAGCTTGTCTAAAATTTTTCCAATCCATAGTAGCTTTTTCCATATATGCCAATGGGTAAAATTGTCTTTTAATTGCAACAATAAAATCATTCCAAGAGGTTAAAATTTTACCATGCTTCTTCATGTCCTCTTGAGTCTTGGCTTCCCACCAAATGAGTGTTGCACTATCCAATATTAAAGAAGCAAGTTGAATCTTATTTCATCATCTTGAATTTTTTGTATCCTACAATACACCTCAATCTAACGAATCCAATTATCTAATTTCTCAACATTTACCTCTCCATTGTACATTGGCAATTCAAATTTAATATCAAGCTTTAACAATGGAATTTGTGAAGGAGTTTTACCATGTCCTTTTGGAGAATTTGGAAGAGGTCTTGAACTGGTAGAAGAAGAAGAAGAATATGGAGGTGAGGGTGGTGGAGAAGCACCATTCCCTCCATTTCCATTTGGAGTTTTATCACCACTGTCTCCCTTGTGCTTTGAAAGGTTGGAGCCTTCACCTTGCAACCTTGTATTCCTTTCTTCCATCAATAGTTTCATCATTTCTCTCATTTCCATGAAAGATTTTCTAAGATCTTCATATTTTGTATGAATATGTTCATGACTCTCTTCATGAGCCATACTTGGTGAATGTCTCCTTGAAGCTTGCGGTGATGATATAATCTTCCTTCTTGAAGGATGAGGACTTGGCTCTACAATTTTACCTTCTCCTTTTGTGAGTTTCAACCTTGTGAGCATCAAAAAACAAAACACTTGCAAATAATCAAGTCTTCAAAAACCTATGCTCTGATACCAACTTGATCTAAAAATGAAGAAGACTCGTATTCTTGAAAATATTTGCAAGATTTAATTCATGTGTTAGAATGCAAATGGATCAATTTTGCAACACATATTTTATAGAAATTAATCATTCAATATGCATATAAACAACAACAAATAACAGTGAACATAAAACACATAACACAACAAATGATAAAGGAGTTCACCCCTCTCTTGGGATACATCTCTTGGTCCAGCTTCCAATGGATCTTTTGTATTATTTTCTCAAAGTGCTCAAATATGTTCCCTACAATTATCAAAATTCCAAAATGACAGATCCAATGGCTTCAGAACGTCCAAAAACCCCTAGCTGGGCTTTTTCGGCACCTCGTTTGGCCAAAAATTGAAGAAGATAGGCTTCCTGGAAGTTCCCCTTCAAACTTGTTGGCTCTGGATCACCAAAATGCACCCTTTCTTCCTCAACCTAGCCCCTACATGCATAAATGTGGAAAAACCCAGCATCGGGTGCAACCGCACAACCGGTACAAACTGTAGGATATTTACACGCTAGCCCTTAACCGCCAAGGCCCGTGGGCACATGGGCCACCACATGACGGTGCGCAATACAAACAGGGGTTAAGTTTTAAACCATATATATATATAACCGCAGGGTTTAAATGCACGCACACCACAATGGTCACATGACATATATATAACCATGGAGTTTAAACATGCACACACCACAATGGTCACATAACATATATATAACCATGGGGTTTAAACGCACATAACAATGGTCATATGACATATATATATATATATATATATATATATATATATATATAATTATGGGCTGGGGCTTAGCCCCGGCCCTGTCTACACCCCATTTCACATTATTTCAAACTCAAATAAATTCAAACTCAAATAAATTCAAACTCATATATATGTTGAGTACTACATGTGGGCACGCCAGTTGGGCGGCCCTTCCCAAGGATTTACCCTGCCTGGAGGTCACGGTTTTGAATCCGGCCAACAACATAAATTTTAAACCACTATCCAGGTGACATGTGGCAACCATTGATTGGGCCACATGTCGTCATCTCATTCGCCACAAGCAAGTCGCGTCATACGCCAAATGTCCACATGATTTCCTGCCACATGTCATATGACCCTGCTACATGTCGTATGGTTTTCCATGTCAGCATCCGTACGGACTGTACAGTCAGCACATTTTTTTTGGCCTGTTTGTCATTTTGAACAAAACACGATATCTCTCTCATCTGATTTCTGTTTGAACCCAAACGAGTTGCATTGGGTTCATGATGATGAGGCCTATGCTCTCATTTGATTTGAAGCGATTCCAAGCACTTTGAATTTTGAGCAAAATTTGATGCCCTGGATCACTCGAGCACCTTAACCTTGATAGAGAGAATAATTTTGGAAGAAACCCTAGAACCAATATAAAATTAAGGTAGCATACCTCTCTCTAGAGATAACATACCATGTAGAAATTCCAAACCATAACCAAAGAGAAAGTCTAAGACAAAACCAAAAATTCCAATTGTAGCAGCTGCAACTGCAACTCCTCTCCAAACTTGTGCACCACTGGTCTTATGCAGTTGTGAGGGTGAGAGTGAAAAATGAGCTCTATCACCTTCTTATTTATAGTCCTCCAAGTGACCTAACTAGGTCGACTTCTACTCTTGGATGCTAATAACTTAATATTACATTTTCTTTTGAGCCGACTTGTCTTATAGGGTTCTTATCCAACTATTTAGGGTTTCTCTAGCTTCTTGGAATGGTCTAGTCTCGTCAAAGTTTACATGTGGAGGTTAATGCCTCCCACAACTACTATAATACCAACACTCCCTTCTATCTAGGGAGGTATTAAATGCAATGGTCTTGATCACACATAGACCATTAAATTGATAGAATCATCATAGCCACACAGGTTATCTCATGGTCAAATCATGAGGACCATCATCACTATAAATATCATTTGATAGCATCAACTGCATCATCTCTTGAAGCCATACTCCATATAGGTAATCGAGCATGATGATGAATAAGTCACTCACTCCACAGAGTGATACAAGAACCATTCTTCTAGTCCATACATATGTCCTAGAAGAATAAATGTTCCAACAGATGCTGGCATCCACGCCATGGGCTACAAGGAATATTCTTCTAATCCAGACATATGTCCTAGAAGAATGATTGTCCTGGACCATTTTCCATAGAGAGAATGACTTTCCATCAACATATTGAATATCCATCTAGCTGGTAATCATCTCCAACACTAGTGATAGTCTCCATTGCAATCTGACCAATGTCATCCAATAGAACACAACTATGTCTATCCATAGTAGTACACAAATACTACCCAGTGGTACACAACTACTACCCAGTGGTACACAACCACTATTAGTAACACATGGCTACTAACCAGTGACACAGTCACTATCAGTGGATCACATCCACCAAAGTAGAATACAACTACTGTCCAGAGACATACAGTCTCCACAAAAATCATATCATCTGATATCAACCTGCATAAAACAATATCGTGATATAAAATGAATCATTTGGGCCATTCTTCCACTCACATCTGTGAGATTTGGAAGAGAATCTCCCCTTGGAAGGTAAAACATCATCCATGGGATATCTGGACTATTCTTCTCAAGCATAGAAGAATATATGTCCTTGATTTTTGAGCATGGACCATTCCTCTGACACTAATCACAGTTCAACCTGGAGAGAAAGAGTCTACCCTAGGGAATGTATGTCCCCGATTGCTAAACATGGACCATTCACCTAAGTGGGCCATTCCTCCAACACTAATCATAGTGAAACGTGGAGAGAATGAGTTTTCCCTAGGGAATGACTGTCTAGACCATTTCCTAGGGAAATGATTTTCTTGCACCAACCTTCAAAATGGACCATTCTTCGAAACTTATCACAACTGTGAACTTCTAAAGAATGACTACCTGGCAAGGCAGACCATTCTACTTGACCACTACTCGGAGTGACTTCCAAGAAGAAGGATCATCCTAGACCATTCCCCACACTGGCCACAAGGGGAATCATTGTCTATGGTACATCAAAAATATGCCAGAGCATATTCATTACAAAAATGACTATCCAGTCTGGACCATTTTCGAAAATGGAAAATGACTTTCCGTCAGAAATCTCAAACCACTTTCTAAACTAGAAAAGAACCACCCATCTTGGACCATTTTTCGAACTAGAAAATAACTGTCCATAAATCAAATAACATATCAATGTTGCCTCCCAACCTAGGAGTAATCATTTCCTTTTTCAATAAGGAATTCGTCTCCACGAGCCCCATCTTGTCTCTTAAGTACACAAACTTTTCATCTTGGACAAAGGCTTTACCAAAATATTCGTTATTTTCTCATCTGTGGAGATATATTGGAGAACCACTTCTCTCTTCTAGAATTTATCATAGAGAATATAATGATTTATCTTCATGTACTTCGGCCTGTCATGGAACACCATTTTCTCTGAAATCTTCACATAGCTCTGATCATTACAATATATCATGGTTGAATTTAGCAGATAATCAGACGACCCAGAAACCAACTTACGGAGCCACATTGCTTTTGTACAAGCATCACAAGCTGCAATATATTCTTGTTCTATAGTGTTGAGTGCAACATACTTCTGTTTCCTACTATCCCGTGACATCGTGGAAAAGCTCAAACTAAAACATATTCAAGTATCACTTCTTTTGTCATAGGAATTTTTCGCCACGCTTCTAGTGTGCACCAAGTTACTTGAATCCATAAAAGGTCTTCTTCCATTTGTATACATGGGTCTCTTTCTGGTATAATCTTCTCTCTCAATTTTCTTTATTGGGAAGAACAATCTTTTGCATGTAAATTTTAATGCATGGATACTACAAGAGGTATATCGAGTTTATTGGAACAAGTTGTTGTCATGGTATTCTCCCTCCTTCTAGACGAATCTCTAGTTCTGAATCTTGCAGGGCTTCCATTCATAAGTATTTTTCACATTTTCTTAAATGCATTTTTCTTCATCACAACTTCCATTTCTTATGTTTGATTTCTTATATTGGGTTCAAACCAAGTTGGTAGTCTTATGATTCTCGGTATAATAACTGGTTGTTCTGGATTTTCTTTCTTTCTTGGAATCTTCATGTTCTTCCTCATGTTCCTCCTTAGCTTTTGGGTCCATGGAGTCTTCTATATATTCCATGCCCTTTCTTCCTGAATATTCCAACTTCTTCCTTTCATCATAGGATCATGGATGTAGATGGACAACCAAGGATACTTAAGGATTCTTTTCGAAGAAGACTTCTTCTAGAGTCAAACTAAACATGTGTTGTTTATCATGGCTGCTACTTTCAATGGGGAACATGGAAAGATACTTTATAATATTAATGGATTCTTTAATGGATCATATCATTTAGGATTATATCCCTCCTAATCCCAGATTCATGCATGAATTCATGCTCTTCTTTGGAATTATGCAATCAACTCCCTCCATCTAAGAGAGCCCATGCTTCTATTGCATCTTTATTGCTTTCTGTAAAGTGTCACAAGTTTTATTCTAGTTTCCTCTTGATTAATGACTTCTTTCTGGTATGAATCCTTCTAGGTCTCTTCAAGTTTGATTCTGATTGTCGCCCATCTGGTAGTTGTTACTTATATAATAGCTTCCAAAGGAATTGTCACCAAAGATTGTCAATGTACTTCATCTTTTTCATGTGTATTGCTTGACTTGTAGTCATAGTAATAGCAATCCTTATCTTGTTATTCTTCCATAGGTATTGTTTCACTAACCATCTTATCTTCAAAGAAATAGATATACATGATATGTACAGGAACTATGTAAACATGTATGTACAAGAACTATAAAGAATATTGTTACCTTGAGTAGAAGAAGAAGTATGTTTTATCTTGCTTGGCTTCCTTTGAGAGTTCCATTTCTTCGAAAACTTTTTCTTCGTATGTTTCCTTCCTTTTCTTTAAATCAATACAGTGGTTACTGTAGTGACCATAATTTCGACAGTTGAAGCATTGTATCATTGACATATTCTTTTCTTGATTTGGTTTCTTCCTTAAGCCAAACTTCTTCTTATTCCTGAAATTCTTTAACTTTGTTGTGAAGGCTTTATCATCATATTTCTTTTGGGATTTCTCTTTTGTGTTAATCCTTGAATATTCTTGTGCACAACACATCCAAAGTTCTTCAAATGTGGGCTACTCCTTTCTTGTGTTCATGATTGTGGAAAATGCATCCCATGTCTTGGGAAGGACATTGAGTACTATATTTACCAGTTCCTTTTCTGAAATGATTTCTACAATAGCTTGTATTTGATATATTAACTGAGAGATTCTCACAAAGTATGATGTTATGCTATCATCATCATTCATTTTCATGTCATGGAGCTCATTCTTCATACTCATTAATTGTCCAATGTTTTTGACTGAGAAGAGTTTAATTAGGGCATCATACATCTTCTTAGATGAGTCAAGATGAGAGATGTAGGGTATCAAGTGGTTTTTTATAGAGTCCACTATGATAATCATAGCGTTGATGTCATTTTCCTTGAACTTCTCCATAACTACAACCTTCTGAGGTTCCTTCTCTTTTCCCGCTTCAAACTGTGGTTCCATGATCTTTCCTTTCACGATATCCAACACTTTATTCTTGGAAAGGATGAGGTCAATCCTTGTCTTCCATGCTCAAATTTAGAAGCCCCTTCTAACTTGTTTTTTGACTTCATAGAGTAATTCATGACTTCTTTTACTTGGCTAACCTTTGGCTTTGACCAAAAACTCAAAATTGGCATCTTGTCTTGCTGAGAGTACCTGGAGGTGCACTAGGCTAGGGTGCACTAGGATATCCATGAATTAGGTCAAGCTCTTCACTTAAGGTGCCTTAACAAGAGGGTTAGGGTTTCATTGTTGCTGCAAAACTTTGACTGAAACTGCAACTATAATTGAGAAAATCCTCCCAATCTATCTTCCAGAGGCTAGACTATCTGAAGATAGTGTGGGCCCATAACCTGTTAGAAAAGTAGGTGTGTTCATTTCACTATAGACAATATAGCAATATTGTCACCCAACCATAGGCACAAAGTCCACCCTGAGCATCTTAACCTTGATAGAGAGAATAATTTCAGAAGCAAACCCTAGAACCAATAAAAAACCAAGGTAGTGTACCTCTCTCTAGAGCTACCATACCAGGAAGAAATTCCAAACCATACCGAAAGAGAAAGTCCAAGCCAAAACCAAAAATGATAGTTGCAACAGCTACAACTGCAAATCCTCCCCAAACTTGCGCACCACTGGTCTTATGCAGTTGTGAGGGTGAGAGTGACAAATGAGATCTAACATCCTCTTATTTATAGTCCTCCAAGTGACCTAACTAGGTCGAATTCTACTCCTAGAGGCTAATAACTTAATATTACATTTTCTCTCGAGCCAACTTGTCTTCTAGGGTTTTTATCCAACCGTTTATGATTTCTCTAGATTCCCAGAATATTCAAGTCTCGTCAAAAGTTACATGTGGAGGTTAATGCCTCCCGCAACCAGGGATGATTTTGGTGTTAGAAAAACAGGACCGCAGAGCAATAAAATAAAATAAATGCAGAAACAAAAACACAGAAGACACACAATACAAGAGAGACACAGATTTATGTGGTTCACCTAGTGTGGGCTACGTCCACCAGAGAAATTGCCAGGTCCTTCCTTTATTATTATCGAGCAAATGAAGAAATACAACCTACAGCAAAACCCGCTGTAACTTCCTCTTCTTTCTCTCACAGTCTCCTCTCTCAGAATACAATATTCACCATCATCCATAGCCGCAATACATTTCCCTCATAAAAGAGGGTTGCCTTCTAGGGCAAAAAAGCCTAACATAATCTCTACCGTTAGATCTGCGACCTTATAATGAACAGTCCATATTTACAATGAAATTACAATATACTTTTATAAGGCATTTTTTGCTTCGGGGGCTTCGCCCGCTTGCCCCCAAACCTCCCAGCCGGGGGGATGGACCCCCCAGACCCCGCACAGGGGGTACCCCCCCTCTACACTCCCCCGCGTGGAAGAGTGTACATACTTCTGGGGTGTAAATACTTCATGGGGTATAAACACGGCTAAAAGCAAGGACCTCTGAATCAGGAAGATACTCAGGCTCCACAACCAACAATCTCCCACTTGGAGACTGATCTCAACAACTCCACCGCTGTTGTATATGCTGGACTCTGAACCTTCTTGGACCTGGAAAATTTCTCATCTTCATCTTCATTCTTGAAGACCAACTGAAACTGAG
>ML782729.1:246270-262723 GCA_009831015.1 Picea engelmannii
AGAATACAATATTCACCATCATCCATAGCCGCAATACATTTCCCTCATAAAAGAGGGTTGCCTTCTAGGGCAAAAAACCCTAACATAATCTCTACCGTTAGATCTGTGACCTTATAATGAACGGTCCATATTTACAATGAAATTACAATATACTTTTATAAGGCAATTTTTGCTTCGGGGGCTTCGCCCCCGAACCCCCGCTGGGGGCCCACTTGCCCCCAGACCCCCTAGCCGGGGGGATGGACCCCGCAGAGGGGGTACCCCCCCTCTACACTCCCCCGCGTGGAAGAGTGTACATACTTCTGGGGTCTAAATACTTCATGGGGTATAAACATGGCTAAAAGCAAGGACCTCTGAATCAAGAAGATAATCAGGCTCCACAACCAACATTTGGGGGCTAAATTTCGCTCAGGGGCTAATTTTCATGTTTTTTCACAAAAAAATATTCTCTATTCTAAAAATGCTTCTCCCAAATTCTAAAGGACAAAATTAGTTTACCTTAAAAATCCCCAAAATTTTATTTAAACTATATCAAATCCTTATAAATTTGAATGTTTTTACAAAAATATCGCCAAACATTTATAGTTGGCATATGAAGGATTAGTGAGTTTCACCAAGGTTTCTACATTTTAAAATAAATTTCCATCCTTGAAATCATCCCTGCTCGCAACTACCATAATATCAACACTCTCCTCCATTATTTGACCTCAACACCTTGATCTTTTTCCTTATTATGTTTTTTACATGACCCCTGAACTCCTGGAATTTGTTGAAGACCTCATCCTTGGTCTTCATGAAGAATATCCATGTCTTCTGGGAGAAATCATCAATGAATATCATATAGTATAGGAATCCACCAAAAGATGCAACTATAAAAGGTCCACATACATCTAAATTTACTAGATCCAAGATCCCCTTGGACCTGCTGTCACTTCTTGGAAAAGATCCCTTGGCATTCTTTCCAAGTTGACATCCCCTGCAAATTCCATCATGCTCTACCTGAAGCTCTAGAAGTCCTATGACCATCCTCTTCAATGATGGTAAAGCCCTATACTGTAAGTGTGAAAATATAAAATTCCATAGCTCACACAAACTAATCTTCTCATGTACCAATGCCTGGGATGGTTGTCCCAAAAATCTATATAGACCTCCCTCTCGAACGCCAATCACTGCTACAGGTTCTATACTCGAGCCCTTAGGCCATACAAGAACATTTCCTCAAATGATGAGGTAGAAAGAAGGTTCCTCTTCATCCCTGGTACGTACAACACATCTTGTATATTAATAGTGTCTCTCAACTCTAGTTGGAATGAATATGTCCCAACTCCTCTCACTACATACTTGGCATTATCACCAAGTTCTACTCACAATGCTGACTCCCTCTCAACTAAATCTGAGAGACAATTACGGGAACCTGTCATGTGCTTGGAAGCACCATTTTCCACTAACCAAATATCACTTCCATCTATAATAGTTCCTGAAAGAGCGGAGACAAATAAGTACTCTTTCCAAATTTTATCTGCAATCTCATCAAGTTTAGATTCCTTTCTTCTATGGTGGATACTCATCAATATAAATTATTGATGCATGATGATTTCCCTTCCTTTCCTTCTGAGGACACTGAGATGCATAGTGACCAAATGTATGACAATTGAAGCACTTGATTTTTGAAAGATTCTTCTTCTTCTATTATTTTACTGGGGTTTCTCTTCCTCCTATATTTTTCTTTCCAAAATTCCTTTTTCATTTTCCTTTTCTTGCATGAGATGCAAGAGCTTAAGTTCCTTCATCATGGGGTTTATGCAAGTTGTTTTTTGAAAATGTTCTGGCCTCCTCTTGGAAATAATTAGTCCATAGCCAATCAAACTTGGGAAACTCCTCTCGTCCACAAATGCTATGAACAAATGGTTCCCATGAAGAAGAAAATCCATTAAGAGTCACTATAACAAATTTCACATATTCAATGTTGTCTCCAATGGTGTTAATTTGATCTCTCAACTGGGATAATTTTACAAAATAAGTGGCAACTGAATATGATTTGGTCATCATGATACAACAGAGATGATTTCTCGAATCTAATTTCCTTCTAGTGTTATTGATCCCGAACAATCCCACCAAGGTGTCAAACATTTCTTTGGCAGTTTTCAACTAAGAAATGTGTGGAATCAAATGATGTTTTACAGAATATATCGAGATCCTCTTAGCCTTTTCTTCATTCTTCTTGTGTCTGGCTTTCTCTTTAGCACTTTCTGGTTGTGAGACATTTTTTTTATACAATTTTGAATCTCATTTTCATCTAGGATGAAGAGTATGCTGGTCTTCCAGGATTTGAAATTTGTAGCACCATCCAACATGTCTTTTGTTACACATCAAAATTACTCACTTCGATAGTGTTGCAAGTGTCTTCATTACAAGTGTCGCAAGTGTCGCATTTTTCTCACAAGGTCGCAAGTGTCGCATGTTGCTCACAAGTGTTGCAAGTGTCAAAGAAAGCATGGTGCCATGATGCCTATGTCATGCCTATAATGTCATGAGAAGGACACTTGAAACACCTCACACATTTGATTTGGAAGAGGAGCAATGAGTTAGCAGGCTTGCAAACCTTTTGCCATCTAAAAGCACCTAAAAAACTGAGCTTTTGAAGGAGATCGCTCCCCTATACCTCTTCTGGGAGCACCGGTGCTCCCCCTTACACTATCTGGGAGCATTATAAAGCTACTCTGGCCATTTTGAGGGAGCACTATGGATTTTGAAAGCGCTGGCACCCCCCTAAAGCCTACTAGGGAGCATTTCAATGCTCTGATGGTCCTTTTGAGGGAGCGCTACCTATTCTGGGCAGTAGTTAAGTTGTTGAGATGAATGGGGGAAGCATCTTTTCATTCTTGGAAGGAGGTTGAGCTCGAATCCCTTGTCCAGCCATGATATTAGGGCATATCCTCAACTGAAGGAGGAAAATCCTCAACTTCCCCAAGGATATCTCAAGTGGTTAAAGCCTCTCCAAGGCTATATAAGAAATATTTCTAATGGTGAAAGAGGACTGGAAAAGGAGAATCACACCAAACTTATGATCTTATAAGTGGTGCCGGAACAAAGATATTTTGGAAGCAAGAGACCTATGATCTCATAGGGAGAAATCAATGAAGCTATCATCATTTGGATCATGGATATTTTGAGCAAGGGGTACACAAGGAGGACTTGGTAGAGCTGTTGCAATCAATCCATGGCTGTAAGCAATGTTTTGTCCTCATTAATATAATTTTCTTGGCCTGTTTCTTTCTAGTTTGTGTCTGATTTTACATGAACTTATCGTTGATTGATAGATTTTTTTTCAAGCTAATATCAATAGAGTAGGAAGTGGTCGTACTTTTTTTGTCTACGGGACTCAGCGAGGAGAAAAAGATTGGAGCTCAACTCGAAGCGTGCAGGGACAAACGTCGATAAAAAGGTACCTCTATTTCTCCTTCCTTCTCATGTGTTAGTTTGTATAGATTTGAAAGGAAGTTAGTGTCCATGTTAAGCATTTTCTGTCTTAGAGTTAGGGTCTAGCTCTTTGAGGCAATCTACCTATCCGTAGGGAGATTTTTCTACAACAGAAACTGGCGACTCCACTGGGGATTTGAATCAGAACATTTTGGTTTCGAATTTTATTCATAGGCCTTGTATTAACTTTTTTTTTATTAGACCTTGTTCACCCATTTATATCTGATTGCATTTTCTGATTGACTCTTCACTCCATCACACTCAGCTTGTTTGTCAAAATTTGACTGAATTTTAAGGTTTTTTGGACATTTTTGTGAGCTTTAGGACTCCAGCGCTCCCCTGCCTTGTTAGAAAAGTGCCAACGCTCCCTTAAGTTGCTGGACAGAGCTTTATAATGCTCTAGTGGCCCTTATACCGGAGCACCAACCCTCTTTTGCCCAAAATCTTTTTAAAAATTACAATTTTTGGAGGTCAAAACCCTATTTTTTGACTTGCTAAGTTGTTTTGTGATTCAATCATTCTTCCTTTGACCTTTGACATGCTTCATATTTGGAAGTAAACATATTTTTTCTCATATTTTTTTCCCTTCTTCATTCTTTTTGAGTTTTTGCTGTTGAAATCAATCCCTTGCTTTCTTCTCTCCTATCCGACTGAGCGGGAACTCTAGTGAAGGACATTAGAAATATGTAACTCTTCTCATTTGGTTCTTTGAGGTCATTTGATCCAGTATCTTTTTACTTCCTTTTGTGTTTTTGGTTTTCTTTCTCTTGTTTGATTGCAAAAGGGTGTGTTGTTTGTGCGAAATTTGCGTTTTCTTGTCTAGATCTCCTTGATCTGAAAGGGTAGTTGGTAGGAAAATTTTTGCATTGAATTGATTATCATTCGCATACAAGTGACAAAAGTACATCTTAGTGATTAGTTTGCATATTAGTTTGCATTTCT
Organism: Picea engelmannii; assembly: GCA_009831015.1. NCBI lineage: Eukaryota > Viridiplantae > Streptophyta > Pinopsida > Pinales > Pinaceae > Picea > Picea engelmannii. The sequence goes on from ML782729.1 coordinate 250,693, forward strand.
GAAATGTTGTAGCATTATTGGATTTGATTGAGAACAAAATTGATTGAGGGCATTCCTTATCAAGTGTTTGATAGTGAAAATGACTCTTCCTCTTTCCCTTAAATAGGTATTCATTGAAAATAAATGATTGCTTATCATATTTCATGCATATTTTTGGGAATTGAGTCATCATTCCATCAGCTTCACTTTCGTACACCCTCTGAGTAAACAACAACCATCAAAATCAATGCTTAACTAACATTTATCATACTTTTTACATCTTTGTTAGTAAACCTACATTATTTTAAGGTGTAGGGTTTTGGAATAGGTTGAAAGGATAACTTTCCAAAGCTATCAAACAAAATTAGTATCTTGCGGTAGGGAGAGTAACATCTAATTGTCGTATTAGTCTACCTGGGATCCCCCTCTCACATAGGGGTTACGCACGAGGTCTCATTCAGGTGAGTTATGGAGATTATCCCTCCATGGTTCAACTATTTGTAGTGGTCGGATCATATATTGGGGTTCAATGGAAGGTATACCCCAAATGTTGAGTGGAAGCCTTTCAAGTCGATTTTGGACTTATTATCCTACCCATACGTTTCGATTGGATTGTCAATTGTACCTGCCCAGGGGCTGACTACGAGTTGGTGACCTTAGTAGCCACAATCTTTAGGGTCTCACACAAGGTGACAGTGAAGGGAAGTCTCACTGTACTTGGAACAGATGTTGGTCAAACTCACTCGGGCTCCTTGGAGGCTAAATCCACAATTACTGCATGGAAGCTTGCACCAAGGTGTAAGTCTATTAAGCAGGTTGCCAACATAACTGATCCACCCGCTCTATCCCCACCCCTTCCTATTTTGATCTCGCGACGTTGGATTTCATCACCAACTAGTGGTTTCATCATATGAAGGTTTGTTTGATTGATTGCTTCTTAGATTCATAGCGTGTGTTGTTTGTTTTACTTAGTGGACCTTAGGTCGAGTTAGTGATCATGGCATCAAATCCTGGGAGTACCAATGGAGGAACCCCTTCTTCTGGGGAACCTTACCTTTCCTTCATTTGGAAACTTTGGTCCTCCATATGTCGCCACACTGAGTCTTCCAGGACTCACTATTGGATTACCAGTTTGGTTGTTCCCCACTCCAGTGATCCCGAATCCTCCCACTGTTTCAGTTGCACCTAATACTTTGGATGTCAATACACCACCCACACATCAACCTCATGTCAATTTTTCACCTTCTTTGCCCATTAAGTCTCCTTCCATTTCTCCTTCTTCGCCTAGTGAAAGCTCTAAAGCAAGTAGCCAAGTTGATCAGAAGAAGAAGAAACTGAAAGAGAAGAAGAAGAAGAGCCAGAAAAGGACCAAGGCCCCAACAACATCAGATGTTGGCTCTAAGAAACCAGTTACTATTAATAGTACTGGGAGTGTTGATGAGGTAAACAAGACTAAAATGAAGAATCCAAAACCAAAATTCCCTTGCAGCCTTTGTAAGGGTGAGCACTTTCTGAGGGATTTTCCCAGTCTTACCTAGGTCTTAGAAATGTGGTCCTCCATGTCATCAGCCTCTATTGGTCATGTTGATGATACCCCATCAACTAGTGATGTTCAGGTTGGTAAGAAGAAGAAAACTGTCAAGTTCCCTTGCATGTTATGTAAAGGTAATCATTACTCTCACCTTTTTCCTCGCATGGACGAGGCTTCTTCTCTTTTGGAAAAACTTCAACTTCCAAAAGGTTATCGTAAGCTTTCCTCCGACCCATCATTGGTTGATGGACTGGTCAATCCGGTTCCATCCCCGATCAGTCCGATTGATCAGGTGGTCAATCTAGTTTCCTCCTCGATTGAACCATGAACCAAAGTAGTTGATCTAGTTCCATCATCGATCAGCCCCGCTCTTCATCAAAAGAGTGACACCAAAGTGGTCGATCCATTTCTACCTGTCGACCCCATTCTTCCCTTGGAAAATGAAACTCAAGTGGTCGATTTGGTTCTACCATCGATCGATCCCATTCCTCCATTGAGGAATGCTAAAGTGACTAATCCAGCCCCTTCCTCAGTCAGTCCCACTCTTCCTCTAAAGAGTGCCAAAGTGGTCGATCTAGTTTCTCCATCGGTCGATCCCACTCTTCCTTTGAAGAGCACTAAAGTGGTATATCCAAGTCCACCATTGGTTGATCCGAACCAATCATCGGTCGATCCTACTCTGCTTCTAGAGAGTAAACCTGATACTGCCCATGTTTTTCTCGTTAATACTGACTCTACCGTGTCGGGGGGAATTCCTCCTTCTCCTACGAAACCCCCTCCAACTAATGAGGCCATCCTTTTTTATTGGAGTGTGTTAAATAGACCTTGTCTTCCCTCCCACATTCCTTTCCAGATTAAAGTCACGTTCATGGTCAGGATGTTCCTCAAACGTTGATAGATGAAGGTGCGTCCGTTAGTATTTTTTCTTCTATTGCTTGGTACGCTTTGGGTTGTCCGCAGCTTGCATCGGTTACACAGAATCTGTTAGCTTTTAACAGAAGAACTAGTCAACCTTTAGGGATCCTTCCTCAGTTTCCTATAACTTTGGGAGGGAAAACTATCTTTATCGATGTCATGGTAGTCCGAGACCCCTTGGATGTCGCTTTACTCCTTGGGCGGGATTATGTCTATGCTATGAAATCTTTTGTATCCACCCTTTTCTGTGTGATATCTTTCCCTCACGATGGAAGAATTGTGACTATTGATCAACTTTCATTCATCAGACCCGACTGGGTTACCTCTCTAAGTGGTTCTTATATGTAGACAGTATCACCCCCGCTGCATGTCAATTATGTGGCATTGTCTCCCATAACCTCAAATTCTGACGATTTGGATCCGGTAGTTGACATGGTGATCTCTTCGGTAGGGTTATTGGAGCCTGATCTCCTTACCCCTCTCACGGCCCTCGACCTGTGTCTCTCCTCAAGTGATTATCTTCCATCCATTGAAGATCTCTTGGAAGCCATGACCGAGTCTTGTCCCTTGACATGGTATCCTTCCAGAGCCTTATCCTCTTGGAAGCCATGATCAAGAAGAAACCACGAGCATAGTTTCTCTTCTCTGTGGCAAGCTCGTTAAAAAATGAAACAGAGGTCACAAGCATAGTTTCTCTTCTCTGTGGAAAGCTCGTTAAAAAATGAAATAGAGGCCTTGAGCATAGTTTTCTTCACTGTAGCAAGCTCATTAAAAAATGAAACAACAATCTGGGGATCGAACCTGGAACCTTGAGCATAGTTATTTTCCTATGACAAGCTCATTAAAAAATGAAACAAACACCTCTCCCTTCAAGTTGAGTCTTTTGTCAGATCTCGTAGATGTCGAGTCGAGTCTTTCTTTAGGTCTCATTTTTTGAACCTTCATTTCGTCCACCTGTATCCTTTTTCTCCATCTAGCACAGAAATTGGTGACAACCTCAAAGTTGGTGAATGAATTGAAGCTTGGGGGGCATGTCTCCAGCCTTTGATGATCATTCCGGAGTCAATTCACTAGCTTTCAAGCTGGGGGCAGAGTATCGATCTTAGTCTTTGTTTTTTCTAGTGCTCGTAAATACATGAGAATGCATCCGGGTAGAATTTTATCTCTTTTTTGGACCCGCATGGACACACGAAAAAGGAACCCCCCTGAAGTCATCTTTAAACCCTTTTCAGACTCTCTAAATATGAAAAGATTTTCGAGTGATCTTGCTTCCTTTCACACTCGTTAAAAGGTTTGAAAGGGCGTCCTTCGAGCGATAGTTTATCTCTTTTCCGGTCTTGTTGGACTACTGTATGAAAAAGGAACTGAGAGAGTTCTCTTTTAAGTGTTTTTCCAAACTCTATAATCCTAAAAAACCTTCAAGTTTTCTGTCTTTGGACTCGCTAAAACACACATCGATAGGCCCATACGGGATCGAACCCTTACTTCTTCCAGTTTGTTAAACAAAGGAAGAGGAACTTACCAAAGGTGAGTTATATTGAGCATGTGTTATCCTCCTTGAGCTCATTAAATCAAAAAGAGGTACTCGTCTATCTAGATGGGGGAAAATTTGAAAGAAGCAAGCCAAGTAGTTTTTGAGAACATTACCAAATAATTCTTAGAGTCGCCCTTGAACATGGCACTTTGTCTTTTGCATGAATTATAATCCATTGAATCTCTTCACTGAGCCAATCCTTTGAGTTTCTTTCACTCCTTTGGGTCACCTGACGCAAGTCACAGCATTCACTGCATCATCAAGTTTTGGTCCATGTCATGTTTCTTCTGTTGTGCCTCAGTGTTCAAGGGAAGTATCTACCTCGAGAGTCAGCCATCACAAATATCTTGTCTCAATACCCATGTCAGTCCATGTTCATTTGATCTACCAATTACATCTCTATGTCCATTTCATGTCGTTGATGGGGGATACATCAAGGCCCTCCTTGGACGAGCCTATTCCTGTCGATTTCAACACATTATCCAGGAACTAGACTTAGAAACTAGTTAGTACTTTGGGACCTGCATGCCTCAATGGAAGGCCTCCTCATGTTCGACAGTAGGTTTAAATCATTGACCTCTGATCAGATGATTCCACGGATGTTCGACTCCAGCTCATCCATTCACATTCGTTGGAATGTACTAGGGTACCTTGGGAATCATTGACATTAATGGTGATCTCCCTCGCACTTGTTAACGGTTCACACCATTGACTGGTAATCAAGTGGCTTCTTCCATGTTCGACATCAGGACATCTATTCACATGGTTAGAATTGTACCACATTGGGATCGGTAAGAAGACCCTGGGTTGAGTAATCACTTTGATATATACTTTGCTCAGGTTGTGAAGGAGTTTCTCTTGAACAATGACACATATGTTGTTACATAGATCCACTTTGTATTGGTCATGGCTATGTCTTGTCATCTCATAGATCCACTGTGTATTCTTCACGACTATGATCAGTTCAGGTCATCAGAGTATAAATCCACAGTGTATTTTCAGTGGCTATACCTTTTTATCAATACAATTATGGATCCGTAGTGTATTTTATGGTGGCCATATCTTGCAAGTCTTGATCACCCAAGCATAGGTATGACTGCCTTGGGTTTGAAACATGTCATAATATTTTTTGGATGTTTGTGTGCAGCTTTTGTCAGGTTCTCTGTGTCTATACCCTTTCTTGAAAATCTACAAAGAATTTCAGTTATCAGTTCATGTCTTCTAACTTCATACTTTGGGGGGAAATCTGTTACACATCAAAATTACTCACTTCGATAGTGTCGCAAGTGTCGTCATTACAAGTGTGGCAAGTGTCAAAGAAAGCATGTTTCCATGATGCCTATGTCGTGCCTATAATGACATGAGAAGGACACTTGAAACACCTCACACATTTGATTTGGAAGAGGAGAAATGAGTCAATAGGCTTGCAAACCTTTTTCCATCTGAAAGCACCTCAAAAACTGAGCTTTTGAAGGAGAGTGCTCGCCTATACCTCTTCTGGGAGTGCTGACGCTCCCCCTTACACTATCTGGGAGCATTATAAAGCTCCTTTGGCCCTTTCGAGGGATTGCTATGGATTTTGAAAGCTCTGGCACCCCCCTAAAGCCTACTAGGGAGCGCTACAATGCTCTGATGGTCCTTTTGAGGGAGCGCTACCTATTCTGGGTAGTAGTTAAGATGTTAAGATGAATGGGGGAAGCATCTTTTCATTCTTGGAAGGTAGTTGAGCTCAAATCCCTAGTCCAACCATGATCTTAGGGCAGATCCTCAAGTGGAGGAAAATCCTCAACTTCCCCAAGGATATCTCAAGTGGTTAAATCCTCTCCAAGGCTATATAATCAAGCTTTCTAATGGTGAAAGAGGACTAGAAAAGGAGAATCACACCAAACTTATGATCTTATAAGTGGTGCTGGAACAAAGATATTTTGGAAGAAAGAGACCTATGATCTCATAGGGAGCAATCAATGAATCTATCATCATTTGGATCGTGGATATTTTGAGCAAGGGGTAGACAAGGAGGACTTGGCAGAGCTGCTGTAATCAATCCATGGCTGTAAGAAATGTTTTGTCCTCATTAATATAATTTGGTTGGCCTGTTTCTTTCTAGTTTGTGTCTGATTTTATATGAACTTATCGTTGATAGATAGATCTATTTTCAAGCTAATATCAATAGAGTAGGAAGTGGTCGTACTTTGTTTGTCTATAGGACTCAGCGAGGAGCGAAAGATTGGAGCTCAACTCGGAGCGTGCAGGGACAAACGTCGATAAAAAGGTACCTCTATTTCTCCTTCCTTCTCATGCGTTAGTTTGTATAGATTTGAAAGGAAGTTATTGTCCACGTTAAGCACTTTCTGTCTTAGAGTTAGGGTCTAGCTCTTTGAGGCAATCTACCTGTCCGTATGGAGATTTTCCTACAACATCTTCTTCTCTGATACTGGACACCATCTTGTAGAGAAACAAAGAGTGACAAAAAGAGATGGTCGCACTATGTAGTGCAATCCTTAAGGCAGTTTCTCCCTGTAATTACAAAATCTTGACCAAAGGGAATATAGTCATTCTGTGTGCACAGGTCACTCACAACCACAATCATACAATTGCAAAAAATAAAACGTCTGAGTAGATCTATCAGATATGGCACTAAAAACTTTTAACTAGATTTGGAAAAGACTTATACTAGCTCTAGCGCTGAGTGTTGGACACATCGACCACACTTAGAGGGGGGGGTGAATGAGTGTGGAGCTTTTTTCCCAAAACTTCCCTCTTACACAAAGCTTATTTGCTATTAATCATTATTTACTCATTACTTATTGTTGTCATTTATAACCAGTTAGATGTGAACATATATCAACAAATCATCACCACAAGGAACACAAAGAACACAAGATGTATGTACAATTTTCTTTTTATTATGGACTTCAATCCTTAGGGTTTTTCAGCAACAATTGAATAGAGTACAACTCTACAAGAGCACCAGCTCTATATGAAATACTCAGATGACATCCTCAAGACCAACTGAGATGAGGCAACAATCCTCAACAGATATCAATCTGTCAACAGGTATGCAACCTGTCAGTAGTGCAACCTGCGTATGTACACACCCTGGCTCACTACAACCTACATATGTATGTATTCAGTCTGTGCTATAGCCTGCGTATGCCTTCTGAGTTACTTAGGGTTTTGTATTCAAGATCAACTTAGATCCTCTGCAACCTTCAATCACATTTTCATCTGTCTTTCACTGTCCAATCTGATCCACAGTCAGTCACAACACATCCAAGCTCTCCAACAGCCTACTCATGCTTCTCAACCATATAATATGAATGCTACTCAATCATGTATAAGCAATCAACATACTATAAGAATCATATCATCACTAAATCATAAGATTTTTTCTCACTCCATTGGCTAATAAAAACCACATCATAACAACCATACCAAGAATGCCTTAAGCATTCACCACACAAAAAACAAGAGTATCCATAAAGACATCAATATAACCATACCGGAATCTCTGTGGAAGATCTGAGCCCATAGAATGTAGATCTGGAACCTGCTTCAGTCTTCAAGAGCTTGTCATCAGCTCAACCACAAGTCTTCATGATTTCATCCATTGTACGCACCCTGTCCTCATTCAGCGTGCATATGTATGTGCCATGTCCTACTACCGCTCACGCATACCTCAAAAAACTAAGGTTTCTGAACCTTTGAGACTTTTTCCGTCATGATCTCAAACATTTCCGAAACTTTGATGCGTCCATGAGATCCTCCAGATCTTTTCTCTCTCGGAATGGATCTTCAATACATGCTCAAGAGATACACACAAAATATTCCTTTCACAAGAGACCCTTGCCTCTTATTTATACTCTTCATATTCTAGCTCACTTATCCCACTTCTAGGTCACTTAACCTATTTTTCTCATTATGGGGTTAACCACTTTCCATAATTAGAAAGTTCTCCATTACTTTATGATTTAAATATTCCTTCTTGACTTTGTCACCTCACTTTATTATTTAAATAATATTATTTGATTTTGTCACTTTACTTTCTCATTTAAATAATCTTGCTTGACTTTGTCACTTCACTTTATCATTTAAATAATGATTTATTCTTTTCAAGTTGTAGTGTCCCCAAGGCTGGGCCCCGCTGTAAACCAAGTTTTGAAAGGAATTGTGATTATGTTTTATAGGCTGGTGAGCCAAGTTCTTATAAGTTGGAGACTTATGTGGTGTTAGGCCAGGGAACCTAAGTGTTGAAGGCCAGGAGCCTGCTGTTGTACTTGTATGTAAGCAGAACATTTAATAAAATATAAACACCGCAAGGTGCAGACCGACCACGATGAATGAGTGAAGGGGGACTGAGCATCCACAGAGTGGGCAAGGAATTAGGGGTTGGAAGGTGGGAAAGGGGCAAAGCATTGAGCCTAGGGGCTAAGCCTAGGGGGGCGCTTAAGCCTGAGAATAATATTTTAATATTATTCCAAAAGTTATGTGCATCATATGTTTTTATCCTAAGTCCTTTTGGAAGGACACGTGAATTCCCAAGTGGTGGGAGGAACGTGTGCTGGTGGAACGCATGCAATTCCATGGGTGACAAGTGTCAACCTTGGTGCATGCGAATAAAACGACCAGGGTGAGCCGTGAGAAGGGGGATTCCATTCCCATTCCACCGGGATTGTCTGAACACGTACGGAGCTCTAAGCAGGAGGACTAACCTGACTCCTGTAGAGAACCTTCGGGAGACCCTGTGACTCGAATGTCTGTGTCTGATTCTGAGAAATCCCATGTGTGTAACCCCAGCCTAAGAGAAGCCTGTGTTGAATTTGGGGAAGAGTCTTTTCTTGTTCGGGAAAGCTGAGTGAGCCTATGCAAACATTCCCTGTTCTGAAGCCGTGACTATGAAGCCATCTTGTGATTGCCGAATCCAGTTTTTGGAAAGCCTGTGTCTATTTTCTCGTGGAATTTTTGAGACTACGTAGTACTAGACTTCATGAGGCTTGTTGGCCTGTGAGAGACTCCCTCCAGGTGAGAGAGTGCACAGAGGAAGGAGATAACTCCTGGTAGGAACCCTGTAGCTGCAATAGAGCCCGGAGACTTTCAGTCTGGTCTGTTCTTGTAACCCTAGGTAAAGGAGATTGGCAGCTGAAGGACTGTCCAGGTGACAGAGAAGGTGCATTCTCCTGGGGTGGAATAGGCATGTGGGGAATAAGGGTCTATGGGCAGTGAGCATGGGAGATTCCTGGGAGAGCATCCCTTCCTTGTGGTTGTGTGTGATTGTTTTCCCTATAACCTCAGCCTGAGCCTAGATTCCTTTCCTTGGGGTGGAGCTTAGTCCCAACTCGGGGGTGACCCACTGTTGAGTTGATGAGCAATGTTGTCTAAGGCTGAGAGGTTCGTGGAAGGCCTGCATTTGGTTGGTGGATCCCACAATTGTTACAAGATAAGTGTCTAACTATGTTTTATCACATTTTATCATGTCTCTACTGTAAATGTTATCATGTTTTCTGCTGTGTATACGAATTAATATGGAATGCTATGGATTGTTTAATTATAGCAGTAATGATATGTTTTACTCTAAGTTAAATGTGTTTATTTGTTTAAATGCATGGGATATAGGATATCTGCATGAGCTTTGTACAAAGTGGTGTTATAGTCTTATTTTAAGAGCGATTAAACTTTAGTAGCACAAATGGTATGTACAAATTGGTATCAGAGTGCGAGTAAGCCCAGAGTTCCGAAATGGGTGTGCTACAAATTGGTATTAGAGAGATTAAACAAAGTAGTAGAAAAGGTGCACTACAAATTGGTATCAGAGTGAAGGTTTCAACACTGAGCCTAGATGGGCCAGTGGTGCGGTCTGTGGACCAAGAATGCGAAGGGAAATTGAGTCTGGAGGACCAATTTTGGAGCTTGGTTTGTTCCAGAGTGTGAAGTAGTTTCTTGGTCGTGCTTACAAGCTTAGGAAGTATAGCGGCGAGTGAAACCGCAGCTGGTTTGGTCTATGGCCACGGGGAGATGGGTCTCTACACCAGTGGTGTTAGAACCTTAGGATCTGTTCGGGAGGGAAGGCGAGCCCTCGTGATCGTCGGATCTGGAAAAATGTGCATAGGAATTAAAATTCCTTTTGAAATACATAGGAATGTGGAAATCGCGATATGCAAAATTCTGAATTGGTTAGGAACCGTCTGAGCCGTCAGATCTTGGTCGAAAAACCCGTCAGCCATAGGATCTATCAGGAGATGTCCGAAGGTTAAACCTCAGAGACTAGGGGTGAAATATCTGAAATAGATCTAGACCGTCCAAAAGACGGAGGACACGTGTTGTGAGATTTCCCATTTTGGAAAATCGGGAATCACGATACCGGGAGTCACGAAGGAGGTCGGGAATTTTCATGGTAAAATTCCTAGGAACGATATGAGCCATCCATCAGTTGGGACACGTGGGCGAGATTGGGAGCCCATCGACATATCGGGGTTCGACGTTTCGCAAATCCTGAGGACATATGTGTTTCGGCATTGGAAAGACCGAAACCCCGATAGGAGGTATGACTGTGGTCATATAAGGGGAGGTCATGTGAACCAAGATTCTAGCCTGGAGGGCTAACGAGAGTTAGAGCGCATCAACGTTTGGAAGCCCAGAACCCCGAAAGGATCAGGACTTTCCATGGTGGAAACCCCAGAGCAGTCGTGGGTCGTCCGATTTGAGATGGCCACGTGTTGAGAGATTACCCGTTTCGGAAAATCGAGGATTCAGGAGTTCCGTTGACAAAGAACTCGGACTCTTGTCATGATAAATCCTGACCATACTGTCAAGACATTAGCATGTGGCTAAGTCCCGATGAACGGACGAGATTCCTTCGAGGAATCTCCAGGTCTTTAACGACCGTCCAATGTGAGAAAGATCTGACTGTTGGATATTTCTAGGAATGGATGTGGACACATGGAGATGTACAGTGTGTCAGAGGGTCAAAAAGAGAAGCGAGAGTGGTGGGACCCTAATGATGTCACCGAACATGACGAGGATCCTTCGAAACATGCCACGCACCACTTTGGTAAAGGGCGACAGCTGTGCTGTAGACCCAAAGAATAAGGTAAAACAGAATTTCGAAAGTCGGGGGTTGGAAAGGAGAGTTAAATGGGACTTCTCCAGTACCAAAACTCTGAAACCCCGAAACCCGAAGTCCCGAGGTAAAAAAAAACCAAAGTTCTGAAATCCCGAAGTGCCGAAAATGAAAGCTTCGAAAACACGAAAATTGTAGAGCCGAACAAGAGCTTAGAGAACACATTGGAATCAAAATGTCTTTTGTTCTTGTTGGTATTAGTTATAAATGCTGAAGATTGTTCCTGAAGGTTTAATGGCCTGATAAACTATGATTTTATTTTCACAGTGCATCTGCAGATTTCAACGGAGGTCAGGACTCCAGCTAACCAACAACAGAGTATGGGGTGGGGAAAGGTGCAGATTACCCTCAAAATAGAAGATGAACAAGAAGGAAAGGATGTTAACCTGGGAATCGATGGATCGAACTCCAATGGGCATGGAAAAGAGAAGGATAAGGAAGGACACATAATGAAAATAATTGAAGGATTGCAAAGAGAGGCCCAGGCTCACCGAGCTGATAGCTGAAATCTCATGAAAGTCAGGGATCGACAGGGTGCATTAAACTTAAAATTTTAGAAGAGCCTAGAAAGAATAGAGAAGAAACTCGAGGAGGTAAGAGACTCAATTACAATGGAGAGTCGCAAAACCCATGAAATAAGAAGAAGGTCGAGGAGCGATAGCCGACATCCTAGTCACTCCCAAGGACATTTTGACAGGAAGACACATAGTAGTTCAAGCCCATCCCCTACCAGAAAACATCAAAAATCTGGAAAGGAGGAATTGAAGGGAGAGATGAACAAGATTAAGCCTCCAACATTCGATGGAGAACATAAGAAGGAGGAATATGCCGAGACATGGTTGCTTGGCATGAAGAAATACTTCCAACTACAGAATTATTCTGCCCATGCAGAAGGAAGAATTGCAATGTACCAACTGAAAGGAAAAGCATCCATGTGGTGGGATCAGTTTGTACA